>CAUHTR010002724.1:0-46483 GCA_959609185.1 Schmidtea polychroa | reverse complement strand
ATCTTTTGTGAAATTTTTCGGAGTTAAAAATTTGTTTTAGGGGAAATTGAGTATTGTTAGGATATTTAAATGTTCGTCAATGGAAATAAATCTCGATCCAACTCATCCAACAATCAAAAAATAAGGCTCAAATGTCGGATAAACTTTGACTATATATAATAAAAACGAATTAACAAAAACTATTTATTGAATAAGCATGTAAATAATTCATTTTTACTTTGCAATAATAAGTAAATACATATGTTAGTAATCAATTAAACTTTAAGCAGATCTTTTGTGAATAAAAATTAGAATTTCATAGTCTTTCGTTTTAATTTTATGTAAATTATTTTTATTTCAATTCCACGTGGTGTTTTAACGTGGTTGAGTTGACAATTATTCTCATTCATTTTTTGACAAAAATCATCATTTTTTATAAATGTAGACATTTTACTTAGAAAAGATTTTTCTACTGATTGTAATTAAAAATATTTTTGAATTCTAACACAAATAAAAAAATTAATTTATTTAAAAAGCATTTGATAAAATACAATAAAGAACATTTAGTTGGTTGTAAGTTGTAAGTGTTTAGTATCTAGTTGTTTGAGAGTTAGTTACTACTTATTATCTGGTACCTAGTTGGTTGATTGTTGTTAGTTGTTAGTACCTAGTTGTTGGCACGTGGTACACCCGTTTCCACATGTTAAAAGTCTCTATAATGCATGTTGGTGTGTTCATCAATCGATGACTCACCATTTATGAGAATGTTTATTTCATTTTTTCATTCTCAATTCAATTTTATTTATGGTTTTAGAAGTAAGTTTTTTAAATTTAAGTATATTTTAAGGCTTGAATTTTGATTTTATATAATTATGAGATCATTATTCAAGCTCTTAAATATTACTTGTAATCAGCATTTATAATATATTTATAATTTCAGGTGCTCTTTTAGGTATTTTATGATATGTTATGAATTTGGAATTATTTCAATAAAATGTAAGTTATATATATTTTTAACTAAAAAGAAATAAAATAATCACCAGACACATTTATTTTTTTAAGACATTTAGGCGTATATGGATAAAATTGTTTTTTAAGTTTTTGTTATCTTCTTTCTCCAGCTCATTTTTAATAGCCTCTTTGACGATGTAGACGGATTTTGTCATTTTCTGAAATTCTTTGAAAATATTATTTTTTTAAAATAAGTTATTAAAATTTACGATTTTCGAATTTTTTTCTTCAATTCCAAAGATGTCGATGGAACTTGTTGAATATCTTCACACAAAGGCGTTTGACTAGAAATATCTGATATGCTGTAAAATATTTTAATTATTTGTAATTAAATAAAAAAATTCTTACATTGTCAGATCTTCACCTTCGCAAAATGGAAATGTCTCCAAAGAAATATCTGAAAATCTAAAGAAATATTAACTT
This sequence comes from Schmidtea polychroa, assembly GCA_959609185.1. Classification (NCBI taxonomy): domain Eukaryota; kingdom Metazoa; phylum Platyhelminthes; order Tricladida; family Dugesiidae; genus Schmidtea; species Schmidtea polychroa. Next base: position 45,070 of record CAUHTR010002724.1, on the reverse strand, counting down.
CAAAATTATTTTATAAATAGATCTTACGATGTTTTGTCGTCCATTTCTTGAAAACTCAAAGTTGAGTTGTCAGATTCAAAATCCAAATTTTTTTCAGCCATGAATTTTAATAATTTAAAATTAATGATATCTTAACAGTATGTTAATGACTCTCTACTTTCGGAATAAAAAAAGCTATAATAAATTTGCGTGTATTTTATATTATGTGTGCTGTGTTTGTATGTAAATTTATTTTTCTGTCACTTTCTCAATTCCTATTGTAAGGTATTGTTATTTTTGTACGTATTTTAGTGTTCACAATTAGTAGTTGTGAATACTAAAATATAAACTGTCACCATCGGGGAAATCCAGATTGTCAAAAAAAAACTATATAGCGATAATTTACTATGGTAAATTATCGCTATAGTAAATTGAAAAAATTGAAAAAAAAATCGATAGGAAATAAAATAGCTATTCAGGACTTAAAACCTCAAGAATCGCAAAGGACGGTAATTAACGAAGAAAATTAATTAAAAGAAGATAAAAGAATTCTTCAAAGAAAACAGATTATTCAAGTACTATCTTCAAATACACAAGCAGACGAAAATCAAATATACTGTCAAAGATACGAGTGTCGATCTTTCGGATATACAAATAAACGGGTATCAAATATACAATCGAAGATACAAGTGTCGATCATAAGAGAATTCTTCAAAGAAAACAAACTATTCAAGTGACAGTTTAAAATATACAAGTAAACGATCTGGTAGTAGTATCCCCAAGCTTCCAAATACTACCCAAGAGTATAGCCGAGGACAACCTTCCTAATTACTAAGGAAATAACCAAATTTACAGTCCTATAACCGGGATAATTAAGGTCTTACATTTCTTATTAATAAAGGTTGAATTAATAACTTGTTAGTTAATTTTATATTCTTGTTTTATTATTATTATTATTATTATTTTATTTGTGGTGACATAGCATACACCCCGATAGTCCCAACACAATTTTTTATCGGTGACTCTATCGGGCTCATCATATTTCTATACATAATAACACAACGAGTTCGTAACATCCCCAAATATATTAGGAACATATAACATAACACCTATAATAAAACTTTTAACATTCGGAACATTAAATATTTGCACACAGGTAAGTTTGTGTGTTGCTATAATATAATTTTATCGAATTTTTTTTAGATTATAGAAACTTTTATATTGTGGATTTAGGTGTAGCAAGTTTTAAGTACATGGTAGATAGTATCTGTTTGTTAGTATCTAGTTCTTAACAGGTTGTAAGTACTTAGTTGTAAGTAGTTGGTACTTATTGGTGAGTACCTAGTAAAAAACTTAGCAGCTGATTGTTGGTATCTGATTGTTGAATTATTATTATTATTATTATTATTATTATGATTATTATTATTATTATTATTATTATTATTATTATTATTATTATTATTATTATTGTAATTATTATTATTATTATTATTATTATTATTATTATTATTATTATTATTATTATTATTATTATTATTATTATTATTATTATCAATATTATTATTACTATTATTATTATTAGCAAAATTTATATTTAAACTATCTTCATTAAAATTTTCATTTCTCAAAAACTGACTATCATTCAAACTTTTTTATAATAAATTTAAAATTAATTCTTCAATTTACTTATTTAAATATATTACTTTAATTTAAAATGTTAAACTTTAACCCTTAATTTACTTTAATTTAAAAATTTAACCCTTACTTTAAAATTTAGCCTTATTTTACTTAATTTAACTATTAATTTACTTAAGTTTAAAATTTAACCTTAATATACTTAATTAAATTAAACCTTAATTTACTTTAATTTTAATTATTACTATCAATTCTGATCATCTTTCAAAATTTATCACTTAATTTTTAAATTTAGTCCTTCATTTACTTGTTTACCAAATATAACCCTTATTTACTATTATTATCATTAGTAGTAGAAGTTAATTGAAATATGTCTTTGAAATTAATTTAATAAAAACGTTTATCTTAAATTTTCTTTGAAAATTATTTTATAAAAATTTCCATTTAAAATATGATTTCTCAAAAGTTGGTGATTATTCAAACATTTTGATAATAAATTTAAAAATCTTACTTTAATTTACTTATTTAAAAAGAATTACTTTAATTTACTTAATTTAAAAATATTACTTTAATTTTAAATTTTAGACCATTGATCCCCAAATATAGCCATTGATTTACTTTAATTATTAAAATTTAACCCTTAACTTTAATTTTTAAACCCTAATTTACCTTAATTTAAAATTTAAGACCATAATTTACTTTATTTTAATTTTAGACCCTTAATTTTAAAATTTAACCCATAATTTACTTTAATTTTAAATTTAATACCATAGTTTACCAATTTATCATTAATTAACCATGCTTTTTTATTGAAAACCCTTTTTGTATAGAAAATCCCAGGACCAAAGAGACCCCCTCACTATAGTCAGAAATATTCATGCTTTTTAACGTAGACTCATTTTTGTATTGAAATTCTGAGGATCCATCGAGACCCTATCACTATAGTCAGAAAAACAGTTTTTTATGGACCTTTTTTTGTATTGAAAATCCCAAGTTCAATCGAGATCCCCACACAATAGTCAGAAAAAACATGGCTTTAAACATGATGGTAAGTGTTTTTTTATTTTAAATTTGTTGATTTTTGTTTAGAAACTATACTAAAATTTTTATTTGATAAAATTGAAAATTTTTATCCGAATTTGAACAATTTCATAATGTATTTTGCTCCAGAAGTTGTGTTTTACAAATATTTATGAAATAACTGGAATAAATGTCATGAAATTAATTCATATGGATGATTCTACGATTACATATTATACTGATGATGTTGAAAATTGTGATTTTGGTAAAAATAATATACCGAATACTTGTTGGGATGATAGTTGTACATGTTTTGTAAATCTACCGAAAAGAGAAATAATTCACGCAGAACTTGTGGAATTGCAAAAAATGTTTTGTAATAAAATATAAAATATAAGTAGGTAGTTAGGACACCCCCGCAACAATTACCCCCCCCCCCTTGGGGGTGGTAAAATTGTTGCAACTTTTGATTACAAAATTGTTACAACTTACATTTTTTTGCTTTTTTGATTACATTATTGTTCCAGTGGGCTGCACCTTTTTTTCTGTGATTTTCAATTCAAAATTTTTTTTTTCAATACAAATAAATTTTTCTCTGACTATAGCGGGGAGCTCTCGATGGAACCTGAGAATTTCAATAGAAAAAAGGGCCCTCGCTAAAAAACTCAAAGACCTAGTTTTTCCTATGTGTTCCCGATAGAATTTTAAATTGAAAATTTGCACAAAAGTAGTCCGTCACTTATTTACTTAGATTCCGTTGAAAAATTTAAGAAAAACTATATAGTAGCGGAGATACAAAATTCAAATTTATTCAAATTTAAATTTTGACCTAGTTTTTCCAATGTGTTCCCGATAGAATTTTAAATTGAAACTTTCATTTTTGTGAATTTCTATCATTTTTGTGTATTTCTATCTGTTTAATTAACCACGTTTTTAGACACTGAACAGGGTATCTATGCTGACAGGGCAACTCGTACACTTCATCGGCAACCTTATAATCTGACAGACAAATGGAACCTGTATCATTAGCTTCGGTGATTTTCTTGATTTGTAATTTCTCAATATCTGCCACCTTTGCTGGTGGAGAACCACTCTGTACAAATTATTTCATAATACTCGTTACAAAATTGTCGAAACTTTGATCTAAAAATATGTAATCTGACGAATCTGATCTAAAATCTAAAGGTAGCAATCCACCAAATAAATTTGATATTATTTGGCCAAAACATTATTGAAGTTATCAGGATCTCTTGAAGTAATAGAAAAGGAACCATCAGTTTCGTTTGTAGTACTTCCACCAGGAATATGACGAATAATATGAAAAACATTCAAGGCATCATCATCACTTTCCATTGAGTTATCAGATTCAATTCTTTCAATAAATCCATCATTGCACGTCACACATTTACCTTCCTGAGATATGTGAACGTTCTTGTTGCATTTATGATAATAGTAATTATGTGTATTAATCGTATCCATTAAAGAAATGTACAAACATTTATTTTCAAAACACCCTTCCAGAAAACCAATCTTTTAAAACCACTACAAAATTCACATAAATTCCAGCAAAAAATATAATATAAATCTTACTCACAAAAATTCGATTACCAAACTCCACAATTATCCGCGTCTGTGTGCGCACACAAATCAATCCAAATGTCAAAGCCAAAAAACGCACACAGGCGCGAGACATGAACTGATAATTAACCATTATCATTTTTGAGAATTTCATGTTGAATGAATCAATATTTAAAAATTTAATGTTAATTCTAAGGTAAATTTAATTAATTTCTTGATAATTTGCTGTATTTTTATTAACTTGTTTTTTAATTTTAAATAAAAATTATTTTCAATGACAGTTAGCTTAATAATTAGTTTTTACAATAATCAAGTGATTGAATAAATTTTTGATGATTATGACTTTGTAATGATATTGAATTTGACTAAATATTTTTTTCATATATTTTCATATATTTTATTTGAAGAATTTCTATGAATTTTAGAGAATTGATATATTAAAGGGTTCAAGTGGGTGGAACCATTATCATTTTTGAGAATTTCATGTTGAATGAATCAATATTTAAAAATTTAATGTTAATTCTAAGGTAAATTTAATTAATTTCTTGATAATTTGCTGTATTTTTATTAACTTGTTTTTTAATTTTAAATAAAAACTATTTTCAATGACAGTTAGCTTAATAATTAGTTTTTACAATAATCAAGTGATTGAATAAATTTTTGATGATTATGACTTTGTAATGATATTGAATTTGACTAAATATTTTTTTCATATATTTTCATATATTTTATTTGAAGAATTTTCTATGAATTTTAGAGAATTGATATATTAAAGGGTTCAAGTTGGTGGAATCTTTAGGGGAATTAACGGGTGTATATTGATGTTTAAAGGGGTATAAATATTTGGTGAGAGATCGGTTAAGATGGGAATATATGATCTTTTAAGGGGATATAGTCGGTTGGGATTAATGAGGGATATATCATTGTAAGGGGGATGTTGGTAAAATATCAATGTTTTTAAGGGAAATGGCAATAAGTCAGTTATGAATCAATAATAATGTGAAATTATATTGTTTTATTAGGTTGTGATTAATGCATTGTAAATTAATTTAGATTTAAGGTTTAGAACAGTGTTTTATTAAATTTTCTATTAATTATCAAGGGTTTTATTAAGTAGTGTTAATGACCAATTTATTTGGTTTTGACAATGAAAGATTTACAGATAATTGGAATTGACATCAACTTTAAATTATTTTTATCTTTATTTAGACGGAGAATGACAAAAGTTGAGAAATATTGACTTAAAACATCGACAACTAAATAAAATTGATCTTTATTGGAAGAAATTTATTGGGTGATTTTAATTAGTGATTAAATCGGTTGAATATTGGTAAAAATGATCATTTGAAGAAATATATTTTATTGAATGGATAAATTTAATCTTTTAATGGGACCTAGTCAGTTATAAGGGAATTGTACAGTAATATTTATTTTATTTTAAATTTCAATTAGAGTGATTTATTTTTAGAACAAAAATTTAATTATAACTGGTTTTATCATTAGATTTTATAAATTGTTTAGAGTTAATGATTTTTGATGATTTTAGTGAAATATGTGTGATAATAGGAAATAAAGATATAATTATAGTCATTTAAAGGGAAATTAATCAATCTTATTAGTCTGAGAAATATATATATATATATATATATATATATATATATATATATATATATATATATATATATATATATATATATATATATATATATATATATATATATATATATATATATTTATCCTTTTAAGAGTATTTATCGATAAAATACTAATCTTTAAAGATAGAGATATTTCTGGGAAATTTGGTGGTTTTTAGATGATTTTATTGGAGAATTCGCTTAGATATATCAATTATTGCCATTTAAATAATTTACTTGTTTATTAGATGTTATCATTAGTAGGCTTATATCAGTCTCTTTCAATATTTATTTCTAAGATATTGTTGAATTTGATAATTGTAAATGAATAATTTGATCATTCACTCAATCAACTTGAGTATACATGTGTCTTTTAAAGAATAATTAAAATTAATTTATTTCAATTAATTTATTCAATCTAAACCATTTATTTACTAGATCTTATTAATTTATTATCTTAGTTGATTCAACTTGAATGATCAATATTTTTTTATTTACTGTATTGACTAGAATGACTAGAATGACTAGAATTTAAAGCTCTTTCTTGTCCATTAATTACATTTTTATGATATTTATTTATTATGTTTTGAATAATTTAAATTTTTACAATTATTTAATCAATTTTTACCCAAGTTTTTGGAAAATCTTGAGTTCAATTAATTTTTCATCAAATTTTTTTCAAGTGAAGATTTTAAATCGGATAAAAAAGAATTTTTTAAAAAATTATTTAATAACGGTATAATAGATGTACCTACTAAAAAACAAAAACTTAATGATAACATCATCATTATAGATGAATCTGATGATGATGTTATCGTTATAGGTGAATCAGGGAATTTTTTAAATTATCAAATTGGTTGTGGATCAACTAATTTGATAGAAGATATTGAAGAATCAGTGGAAGAACCAGTGGAAAAACCAGTAGAAGAACCAGTGGAAGAACCAGTGGAAACGGAACAAATAGTAGAAGAGGACAATATATTGGATGATTTCCAGATTGTTAATGAATGGGAACCTACTTAAGAAGTCGAGATTGAATCTGACTTGAAAAATTGTCATAAAACAATTAAAATGTCGTTCAAAAACATGAATGAGATAAATCTACCCGAAACTTTCTCTGAGAAACTATTATCTACATTCAAGGAGATGAAAACTGTGAAAGTTCAATTCGGGATAGAATGTGATTTCGAAAAAGATGGAGAATTCCAATCATCAAGATTTTCTAACAAAGCGGTGATGGTAACTGAGAACAATTTTGAAAAGTTTATTGCAGATGGTATTGAAAAGCTGCACGAGAAAATTCATATCAGATCGGAACTTGGAAGCGGATGGCGTCTGATAAGAATAATTGAAATAAATTTCAAAATAACTAAGATTTCCGAAATATCCAGATTATCCGGAAGAAATTATATTCCAACTCCGAAAGCCTTAATAAATAAAAATGCATTAATAAATGTGATCAATGGAGATGATATGTGTTTCATATACAGTGTGCTAGCCAATTTGAAAAAAGATTTCATTATGGCTGATAATACAAATGTTGAAAATTATACACAGTTCTTGTCCGAATTGGTATATAATGAATTAGATATGCCAATGAAATTGAAGGACATTTCAAAATTCGAAAAGCATAACGAAGGAATTGCTATCAATGTCCTCAGTTACAATCCTAAAAATATGATTGATATCGATAATGTGGATATTATAATGAAACATCCACATATTGATATAATACATCGGACTAAAGTAACTGGGGTTACACCGATGTATTTACTATTGTTAGAATCGAATGGCCAATACCACTATACTGCAGTACCAGATTTACAGCGATTAATGAATTGTAGAAAAACCCATGGTTGCCCAGTCCGTATTCAATGCAGATGGTGCGAGACATGTTTAAATGGTGTTAGAAGAGAGGATGCTTTTGACAGGCATGTAGCTTTATGCAAGAAAAACCAATTGGGCACAACATTATACACGTTGCCAGAAAACTCAGATTTAAAATTTAATGACTGGTCAAAAATGGTAACTCCGCCTTTTGTTATATATGCTGACTTCGAAGCTGTTTTACCTCTTGATGAAAGACAACACCAAAAACATTTACCTATAGCAGTGGGGCTGTTACTGGTAAATAATTTTACTGGGTCAACGAAATATAGTCATTTTATTGGACCAGATTGTGTATACAGATTTCTGATGGATGTAGAAAAAATTGTCAACAATATAGTGAAGGTTTATTATAAGACAAGAGGGCATTGTCAAATGAAATTTTTGACAAATCAGGAAAAGCTGCAATTCCACACAGCAGTCAATTGTTACTTGTGCAAAAAGCCAATGCCAGAGAAAGTGAAAGACCATGATCATTTCACTGGCAAATATCTCGGAGCCTCATGCAATGTATGCAATCAACAAAGGAAAATCAGAGAAACATTACCCATCGTATTTCATAATCTGAAAGGGTATGATCTACATCACATTTTGAAATATGGGCTCAATCAATTTCCTCATTGGAGTCTCAGCTGCATACCAACAAGCACAGAGAAATTTTTAACATTGATAGCATGGCTGGGTAAATTTACAATAAGATTTATTGACTCATATCAGTTTGTCAATACTTCATTACATAATGCAGTAAAAACATTGAACGAATTGCCTTTGACCCGTTCAGTATTCAATACTGGAACCATCATAAACAACAAAGGAATTTTTCCTTATGATTTTGCCACAAGTGAGGAGATATTAGAAACAACATATGAATTGCCCGCTATTTGATAAGGCGTTACAAATGAAGAGTATATAATAGCGCAACAAATATGGCAAGAAACAAGTTGCGAAACTCTAATGAATTATTTACAAATTTATTTAAAACTTGATGTGTTTTTACTTGCCGATTTCTTCCAACAATTTCGAGCAAGATCAAAAGCACATAATGGACTCGAGCCACTCAATTTTTTTGGAATCCCTGGAATGTCTTGGGCATCTGCGCTCATGACCTTAGAAGAACCAGTGGAATTACTGATGGACATGAAGATGTATAATTTCTTCGAGGGCGGGATCCGTGGTGGTTTCACAGATGATGAAACAGAGTTGCTTTATATCGATATAAACAACCTGTACGGGTGGGCGTTAAGCCAATACTTGCCATGTAGCGATTTTGAGTGGATATATAATGAAGTGGAATTATTATCCATTTTAGTTGACTGTATTAGTTCCAAACTAGAAAATTTAACTTATGGATACACATTGAAAGTTGATTTAGTCATCCCGTCTAATATACCTTTTTGAAATCAATCTTACATTGACCATAAAATGGGAATGTGTTGTACACGAATGTAAAATCTTGCAGTGCAACTTCCCAGTCACCTTTTAAAGAAATCGGATTCTGGAGATTGACCATGAATTTACTGGCTTGATTATCTGGATGAATTAATGGGCAGCTATTGCTTGGTAAAATAGTATAGAAATTCACTTTACTAGGTCCTTTTCTGATATCCATGATGGGTTTTGATATCCATGCCATTTGACATAGTATTGTTTATCCTTGCAGACCTTTTTAATTTTCAATATTTTTTGAATTCTAAATACTTTTGGAGGAGGAATAACTTGTAATTCTTGCTCATAAAATTTTCCTTGTACAACATTATTATCATTGTCTTTGACATACATTATAAGACTCTGGCTAGTATTTATTTTTGAAATTACAAAGACTTCATCACTCCAATTTGTATCGAAATTTTTAATAAATGGTGATGCACTAATTTTACTAATTCTAACATGGTCACCTACTTTATATTTCGGTTTTGCAATTTTTACATGTTTTTTAGAATAGAATGTTTTTAAAGTGATATCAATCGGTCTTAATCCATTCAGTCTTCGATGTGATGAATGATTATAACTGGTTATTATTTTTGGTAAAACATTTACCCACTTTTTATTACCTTGATGCACAAATAATTTCTTTAATCTATCTCTCAAAGTTCGGTTAAATCTTTCAACATAGGCTGCTTTGTATTGAGAATGTACTGAGTAATGGTTTATTTTCAGTTTATTGAGGATTTGCTTGACTTTACTGTCGTAGAATTCTTTACCTAAAATAATAATAATAATAATAATAATAATAATAATAATAATAATAATAATAATAATAATAATAATAATAATAATAATAATAATAATAATAATAATAATAATAATAATAATAATAATAATAATAATAATAATAATAATAATAATAATAATAATAATAATAATAATACCTAAATCTGTTTGCAAGTTATTAGGATGTCCTTTTTTAAATAAATTATTAACAGCTTTGGACATTTCATCTGCAGATTTTGCCTTGACTGGAATCGCTCGGGCAAACCGACTGAATACATCAATACATGTTAAAATATATTTATACCCATTGTTAATTTTCGAATAAGGTATCATCTCCATCAAATCCATTTGCCATAAACCATTTATTCCATATGTTTTATATGCTCTTGTTGGGAATCGTTTCTGCATTGGTTTGTTCAAACTGTACTCAAGCTGGTCTGATAACCACTTCTGGGTTTCCTTTTTCGAATTTTGAACTCTTTTCTTTAATTTTGCCACTCCACCGAAACCGGCTTCGTCTTCTGGGTTCGTCAAAATCTTCTCCATTACAACAAGAAGATTTAATATTAAATTTAATGTCAGGTAATGAAGGATTAGCTCCCATTGTTTATGACTGTGTTACTCCACCTAATAATGATAATGCCAAAGGTATCAATGCACCAATAAATCCGCCTTGTTGTTTATATATATTTTTTCTCATTTGTTTACGATTTTTATTATTTACTAATGATAACAAAGGTTTCCTATGTTTACTCAATATATGCTTTTTGGATTTACTGATTTTAATCTTGCCTTTGACTACTTTAAGTATAATATCGAGTAAATCATCGACAACAAAATTTGGAAATGATTGCAAAATATTCATTCTTTTTATACTCGGTGCCTTTAACAATGTATTAAAAAACGGGAAACTCCGATGATTTTTCACAACTTTTAATTTCTTACTGGTTTTACGTTTAGGTTTAGGTTTAGGATTTTTCGAAATAAGATTTTTTGCAGGAAAACTTTCAGTAATAAGTTCTTTAGATGGAGTATAACTAGTTGTTGGTGGAATTTTTGGTTCTTTCTTCCTTGTTATCCTTGTTTTTGAAAACATGATTTATAGGTTTTCAACTTTGTTTTGAATTTTGTTTATAAACCATGGCACCTTTTGGGTTGAAAATATCTGTTTTTACCCGTAAATCATCAGGACATTGTTGTGTGAAATCAAGAAATATATATCCATGCGGTATTTTAGTAGCATCTTGAAATGCACTGATAAGAAAATTACGGTTATTAGGGTATGCTTGTCGTCCAAGAAAATCAATGACAGTTGCATCTCTAGGATTCTTGAAAATAACTAAATATTGTACATTTAAATTACGTGTACGATGTGCACCACCTTGATGAAATAGATTTTGTGTTATGGAAATAACTGTTACACCAACATGTTTGCTGATTTTTGTGAATAAATTATTAAAATCTTTTTCTTTATTGGCTTCTTGGTATAAATCATCGATAATGATGACATCGCCTTTCTTCAACCGACTGGACCAGTTTTTATCAAATCCCTTTACTATTTTCATGTTTTTCAACTGACAGAAACTTGATTGCGTCAATCCGTGTTCTTCGTCGGCGCCCCTATGCCAATAAATATTGTTGAATTTTGTTTTAAACAAATTTGATTTTAATAATTTGCAAACAAATAATGTTTTTCCGCTACCGCTTGGACCAACGATTTGGTATACTGCATCATTTCGTAATTCCATTTTTTAAATTTAAACTACAAAATTATTGTTTATATTGATAATTTAAATGAACTCCGTTTTAAAATAACTATATATATATATATATATATATATATATATATATATATATATATATATATATATATATATATATATATATATATATATATATATATATATATATATATATATATATATGAGTTTTATAATTATTTCATTAAAATGCTTTCAAATATAAATTACAGAGCAAACGCTGATGTATCAAAAATGGTATTTTCGATGGGGAAACCACAACAACTTATCAATAGAAGTAAAAAATATCCCATAATATATTTCAAAACTGGTAAATGTAGAATTATGGGGTGTAAGGAAATAATCAAAGCTAGTGAATATAATGTTTTTGATTTAGAAATACAATCTATAACCGTAACTTCCGATATGGGTTTTTCTTGTAATTTAAATGAATTGGCTAAATTAATACCATGTGTTTACGAACCAAAATTATTTCCAGCTTTGAGATATATAAAATATAACCCTATGTGTGTAAATATATTCGCTAGTGGTAAGATAGTAATTCTTGGAATAAAAAATATGTATGTATAGTTGACAAATGTATAGTTGATAATATCATATCTGAAATTAAATCAATAATTGAAGGAAAAGAATTTTTAGATTTTTTATTATCACTTATTATCACTTAATTATTTAAAAAATCATGTGATTGCAAATTCGATGCAACTGAAATGCATGATTCTGATTGGTCGAAATCTAATTGGCTGATGATTATTTATAACAAAATGTTTTGGGTTTAGTTATCATTTTTAAACCATGTACAATATTCAAAGTTCAGCTATAGGTGCCATGAAAGAACATGAACATTATGGTAAATTTAAATTTTTTAATATTAATTGTATTTATCATATTATTATTATTTACAGATGAATATCATGCAATAATACTGGAAAGATTGTATTTTTATTACCCGCAATTGTATGATATTCTCAAAGATCGAGATGTTGCAATAATCCCAGATTTAATTTACAATGAAACCAGAATCTGGATTTTCGATATTATCAATACATTTCTCTGGGATGTGAAGATTGGAAGAACAATGAAGGAAGTAGAAGTAGAATACCCTTGCATTTTGGGATGTAGCTGTTGCAATTTCCGCTACCAGAGATATGTCGAATGGTCTTTGGTAAAGATACTTCGTAATTATCATTTTTGTCAAATTTTATCCAAATAAATTTTTATGTTTAACTATTTGTTGTTTTATTTTTTTTTTAGTAAATAGTAATAGAAATGTAAATAAGATTAATAATAATAATAATAATAATAATAATAATAATAATAATAATAATAATAATAAAATTAGTTTGAAAGTAATAAAAGCAATAATAATAATATGACACATATAACATATGACAATGCAACATCAATGCATTTTGAATGTAATTAAAACAAAGACATACTGCAATTTGATTGGTTTATAAACAATAGTCATAGGTATAAAAACCCTGTACCATTACAATTCAATCATAATTCACGATGACCAAGAAAATATCAAGCACTGAAAAACCAAAGGTTGTTGTTGCAGAACTTACAACCTGTTCAAATGTTCCACAACTACAAAATGTATTTTTTAAAAGAAGAAATCAATATAAAATTGGTGTCACCGATCAAGCTAATTTCTACTCAATTTCAATTCTTATCCGGCACACTTTCAATGATAGATGTTAAATCTATTGATGAGGTTTTCAAACGGTTGGATGCGAATCTATCATGTAATCAACGTGCATGGTTCAACAACCGATATGCAAGATTTTATGATTCCTTTGATGAAATCAGCTTTAAAGAAAACGAAAATTGGTATATAACAATTGCAATCCAGGGATATAAAGTTGATAATAATGATGTGTATTCTCCAATTTGGAAAATTATGTCTGCTAGACTTTCACAGCTATTTTAATAAATGTTGCTATATTTATTGTTTTTAATAAATTTATTTTGTCCTATTTGTTTTTCATTTACTTAACCAGGAAATTGCAATATCAATGCAAAATACATGCAAATTTTAACAAAGACATTCTATAAACAAACTTACATTATAGTTTTAAAGTGTTAATAATGACGTTAGAAAAAGGTTAATATGGTTAGTTAATGATCGAATTATTTATTGTTTAGAACATTTAATCAACTTTTTGTTGGCAAAATTAGCAGAAATATCTGGTGTAAAAATGGAGGATATATTATCTGTTTCAAATGCATTAAATATAGACTGGGTAGCCGAGAGTGAAGATTCAAGATTTGATGAAACTGATGAGGAAATAACAGAACAAATTAATGAAGAAAACACACAAGAAGATGACGAGGAAATCATTCAAGAAATTGATGAACCTATTGATGAACCTAAAGAGGAATTTACGGATTATATAACTGAAAATATTAAGTATACCGAACCGCGTGTATATAACGATTGTATAGATGATATCGTTGAAAATGTTATGAAATGCGGAGATGATGAATGTGAATGTGTTAATAAATTTCAGTTTGAGTGTATATTTAAAGTTTAATATTTATAAATAACAACATTAACTTTTATTTAAATATTTAAACATTACATATAATACAACAACTCCCAAGGCTAATCGCATATAACTTTTGACTTTTGCTTTGGCTTGCTCTATTTCTTGTGCGTTCTGGGCAAGTTCGACTAGTGTGTGCCATCCACCATTGGCATCGATCCATGGCGAAAACTTGGATTTGACTATCTACAAGTTAATATTAATAATAATAATAATAATAATAATTTACTTCTTGAGACCACAGATAATAATGGTCAACATCGTATAGACTTTTTTCTATAATAATCTTCATATAGGTAAAACCTATGATTATTCTGGTCCACTTCATTTGGTCGTCGAATAGACAGTCGAAAATCCTATTGAAATAAAATTTCTTCGTCTCCAGGCATTCTATATCAAGCATGGTTTGGTAGTCGACATGGTTTTCTCAGTTTGTTTAACTAGGAAACTGAGGCTTTGTGCGATATTCTCATTAACCAAACCTTTTAAGATGTTTTCTGCAAAATTTGATTTTGACATTGTACATTAATTTTAAATATTCTGTTTTATTTATACTAATACTGGTTATGATTCTGATTGGTTAATATACTTATATGTAAAACATAAGAGATTTGATTTGATATTTATTGCTCCTTATCAATGTTTTCATATACAGACACACATAGATTATCTGCCCAAAATAAAACATATATATATAGTTTTCATAAATTTTAATCAAATTACATGTATTTTCTTAAAAAATTTTGATTTTACCCTTATTTATTGCCCTTTACACACATTCACTTTTGATCTCGCTTAGAAATATTTTTCTATCCTTAAGGTGTGTAATACAAAGACATATGCAATACAAATGTATGAGTAACAAAGACATTTGCAATGCCAATGCATGAGTAACAAAGACAATTGCAAACGTAGTATTAAAACGTGTTTTGACTTTGAAAATTTTCTATAAAGTAATTCGTTAAATGGACTTAGAAAATTTTTAATTTTTGACCTCAATTTGACCTTAAAATTAGGGGTAGGGGTAGGGGGTTGACCTTAAAAATAGGGGTAGGGGGGTTGACATTAAAATTTTCAATGACCTTAAAATTTGACCTTAAATTTGGAAAAATTAGACTTTGGCCTCAAAAGTTGACCTTAAAATGGTCTAAAATCAACTTTGCCCTCAAGATTTGACCTTAAAATGGCCTAAAATCGACTTTGACCTTAAAATGGCTTAAATTGACCTTAAATTGTCCTGAAAATGACATTGACCTTAAAATTTGACCTTAAGTTGACCTCGACGATGAATCATCGTGGGCTCACTTCTACCTACTCCAAAGCCTCATCTTTATTAGAACTAGTGTATTCGGACACAGAACTTGTCATCATTGGAGTTGTTACAACAAACTGATTAACTGAAGTAAGAACTCTTTTCTTCTTGGAGGGATGTATTTTCGAATTTTCAATGTCGTTGGTACAAAATCCTATTTTGCCCTTTGATTTTAATTGTAAGTCATAAAAGTCATTATCTTCTTTGCATACCCAAGTGCCTTTAGCTGACGTTATGTTAAAAATAATGGAGAAATCACAATTCTTCAATGAACGTTTCAGAATTTTGTAACTTTTATCAACTAATGCTTGAAGCTTCTTTACTATTGTGGATCGTACTAATGTTGGAAAGCTGAACCGTTTCCAAAATTCCAAAAGCTGGACGGTTAAGATGTTTATCCTTTCCTTCTTATCTTTTATTTGCTGATTCAAACATCTGAATTTTCTTAAAATAATTTCTTCGGTAGGCATTTTGTTGAGAATAGCCATTGTTTCCTAAATGTGATATTTCCGATTTTGGAAGATGTGACCAAAGCGCTCTAGGTTTTCCGTCAATATCTTTTTACTACCTTTACTTGGAATAGAATTAAAATTCATCTCTAAGATTAAAATAAAATATTTCTTTATAATTATAAATAATATCCCTTTACCTTTATTAATATTAAATGATAAAATAATCTTAAATTTAGTGATTATTGATTGAATATTTCAACAAAAAGTAATTACTAAATTTATAAATTATTATTAAATAATTAAATTTTTGATTTCTTAAATAAAAAATAATAAAATTTAAGATAAAGTAATGATTTAGACATTAAGATGACATTAGAATTACAAATTTTCTTTTGGTTATTGCTTACTAATAAGTAATAGCAAAATTTTATAAAAGTAGTTTGTAGGGTGACATTTTTTTAAAACTGTATTCTTTTATTGCAATTTTTGTTAATAATATATGAAAACTCATCGTATGATAAAGCTGGTATACAAACTTAGAAAAAAATCCATCCAACAAGAGCTTCATTGATAACCAAAACAGTTCCATCGCTGTTATTCATCAGATTAACTGGACCACCACTCACACGCTTCGATCCTTTTAAGTATGTTGATTTGAGGTTACTTCGTGGAAGACTGGAAAATTGGAAAAAAAATCTGGGATTTGTTATAAAATGGAATTTAAAGATTTATGGCTTGTGTCGTATAAAATTTATTTTATAATTTTTTAGCTAATTTATGCGTCATTTTTTGATATA
Organism: Schmidtea polychroa; assembly: GCA_959609185.1. Classification (NCBI taxonomy): domain Eukaryota; kingdom Metazoa; phylum Platyhelminthes; order Tricladida; family Dugesiidae; genus Schmidtea; species Schmidtea polychroa. Next base: position 28,253 of record CAUHTR010002724.1, on the reverse strand, counting down.
TAAAGACAAATACAAAAAAAGCACTGAGTAAAACTATTTTGAAAAAAATCTGCTTGTTGATAGAGAGGTACGAGATATCAATGCAAATATTCTCTGTATGATATTGATGGGAACAAGTTATTTTTATTTATACTACAAGTGCTAGTTCAATTGTTCAGTAAATATTTGAAATAATTAGTAATTTCTTTTGTTTGAATCTTCCCAATTTATAACATCTATTGTCCATTTAAAGATCTTTTATCTTAAAATGAACGTGATGACCAGAATATCCATTGGATACTCACGTTTCACAATTTGAAATGTAATAGAAAATTTTTATTTAATAATTAAAACAAATTCCTTGCTATAAAAAATAAATTATGTAATCCAGCATTATTCTGGCATATTTATCTTATCGAATCTCTAGATATGAAGAACTTTAATGTTGTTCACTTTATTACTCATGATTGAATTTTATTTTCTTAAAAGAAAATACTAAATATTATTGTTAATAAAATTTATTTTTTGTAGGAATTCTTTACACTTGGGGGTTTGGATGTATTGTTTCCCTGGTCCTGGGATTTTCAATTCAAATATCAATCTACACTAAAAAAGCATGGAATTTTCCAAAGTACAATTAAGGTGGGTCTCCTTGGTCCTGAGAATTTCAATAGAAAAAAAGTGTCCTCGCTAAAAAGCCAAGGATTTTTCAGACTATAGTGAGAAGGTCTCCTTGGTCCTGGGATTTTCAATAGAAAAAGGTGGTCTACACTAAAAAAGCATGGTAATTTATATTCTCGGGATATTTTCAATAGAAAAAGGTGGTCTACAATAAGAAAAGAGTAGTAATTTAAGATCTCAATATATTTTCAATACAAAAAAGGGGGTCCTCGCTAAAAAAGCAAGGATTTTTCCAAGTATTATTGAGGTGGGTCACCTTGGTCCTGGGATTTTCAATACAAAAAGGTGGTCTTCAAAAAAAAGCGTGGTAAAATTTTGAATTAATGTAAATTACAGGTCTAAAAATTGAATTAAAGTAAATTATGGTGTACCAACAGATATTCTGTTAAACTTTCCCTTTTTAAAATAATGTCCCAATATTTTATCGACTAACTGGTCTATGATATTAAAATATTTATCAGGCTCCTCACTCGTCTGTCTATAACACATAGCAGATTGGAAATCCTCTGTCAAACTTGTTTTCTTGACGAATGCCTTCCGCAATCTTTCCTTATAACATTTGATATTTTGGTCAACTCCTGTATATATATATCTGATCTCTTTGTAGATCAGTAATTCGATCAGTAATTATTAAATTATTTTATTTATTACATTTTTAATTAATAATATTACTTCTATTTTATTTATTTATTTAATTTATTACATATACGTATTACGTATTCTTGTCTTGAAGTAGGCATTTGTACCACTTTAGAATATTTTCGCATTATTTGATGAATGCTTCAACATCATCTCCTCATCGATAATCGTTTGGAAATAGCTTCTTTATGAAGAAATTCAAAGACGTGGTCACCATATTAGAAGATAGGCTAACACATCTTCTAAATTTTTTTTAAATCCGGTTCAAAAGTTAACGACATAATTCCAAGTTTTTATTTTAATGAAATATTGTATAATTTCCAAACAAATTTTCAGTGATGAATAAAATATTCCAAAAAACCATTTATTAAAATTTCGATTGTTAAAATATATTTATTTAAAAATGATCTGATAAAAATTTAATTTAAAAATTTCAGTTTAAAAATTGTTTTGAAAGTTATTTTAAATAGTCAATTATTTATTATTTAAAATCTTAATAATTTTTTGAAATATTTAACTCTCAGATGAAAACACCTCACACGAAGGTTCATATTTTTTTATATAAATAAAAGTTAAAATAGTTTTAATATTCTTTGTTTATTTAATATTTATTTAAATTGTTATTTTTGCTTAAAAGCTAACACACAAGCATCCCAGCTGTCCCTAAATAAATATTTTTAAAGGAGACTCTGTTGGGTTCTACAAACTTCCTTGTTACAAACATACAAACAACAAACAATAATCACCACAATCACCACTAATTGTAATAAAAGATCATAATAACAGACCCAATTCAATAACTCAATTAATACTAAAATAAGAAATACAAAATTTGAAAATCTTCACAAAAAATAACTATATAAACCACAGTTTCCTTTAGTCAAATCGCCCAAATATTGTAAACTAAAAAGAGTTGCAAATTCTGTAATTGATATTGTAACATAATTACAATCATGCAAAATTATATAACCGAGCTCAGGTAGTAGTAAATAGGGACATATAGCAGAGTGAACACACTAAGAAAAATAAAGAAAACTATTGTATAATTTTTATAAAAGGTGATTTTATTTTGTGTTCATAATTGTTATTAGTTAATAAAGTTTTTTGAACCAGTGTTTGTGTTTTGATTTATATAGGAACCATCAAGTTGAGATTCTGAAAATACCGAGAAGTAATCTGTGAAATAGAAAAAGAATAAAAATTTCGGGGGCTCAAAAAAAATTTGTTTAGTGCGGAGGATAAAAATATTTGAAAAGTGGAATTTCGTCGTAGGGGTTAGCGACATTTTATTATTGATGTTATGGGCTCACATCATACAACATTAGTTGGTTTGCCGTAACTTCATATGATTCTCTGAACATTGAGACATAATGAATTAAATAAATATTAGATATTATAAAAATTTTCAGAAAATTAACCAATCAAAATCTAGAATGATCGGGATAATTATCCATTGATATAGTTTGATAGTATAAAATATCTAGTAACTAAATAAGAAAATTTTTTTTTCAAATGCTGAGTTTCGTATATTGGAGCTTATTGTTAATGTTTTATTTCCGTTTGATCATGGGATACCAAACATTTCCTACGACAACATTCCAATTGACATATCCAGAATATAATGATAAAGTCAATTTTGTGAACAAGTTGGCCATTGACAATTTGGATTCATTGTGTACTATTGCGTACTGGACGAATTTAACCGGTATTGGGACTGCTAGTTTTCACTATAGGAAAAAAAAATAATTTTGCTGCTTAGTTGATCAGATTTGGCACTTTTATGAAACAAATATCTCATTTCATTTTGTTAAAATTAGAATTGGTTTCTGAACAAATTTCAAATGATTTCGAGCACTTTTTGTAAAAAATCTTTTAGAGATTTTTGTTGATATTATTATCTATAAAATATGCAATGAGGTTTAATGTGAGTGTAATAATAATAATAATAATAATAATAATAATAATAATTATTATTATTATTATTATTATTATTATTATTATTATTATTATTATTATTATTATTATTATAATTATAATAATAAGAATAAGAATAAGAATAATAATAATAACTTAAATAAACACGGTAAAGACTTTATTAATGGAAATCGCCATTCGTACATCTTTTTTATTATATATTTCGATAGCATAACTATCATCATCAGGTTACCTACATTCACTAGGGATGAATAACTATACAATATTGATAATTTATAAACAAATTATTAAATCTATAAATTTTTAAATGTTAAATTAACAATTTTAAATCATTATTTTCAAAAATAATTTTCAGCAAACAATTATTTTACACTTTTAAAATTCTTTAAAAAATATTAATTTAATTATTTTTTTAATTATTTAACATAACTATTATTCAATATACATCAACTTAATTAAAAACATTCAATACACACGTATTCACTGCATTCTGCACATTGATTTTAGGATTAAGAGTTCGTATCAATAATGGTTCACATATCACAAGCTCAAAACCATTATCAAAATTTTTTGAATGATTTTAAAATCCGACATTCCTAATTCTCTCATACAAACTTTATTATGATCGTTAATATTGGATACTCCCTTTGGTCGACAGTGTTCTTGAACTCGAGTACATAGATGACGGGAATGACGAGATGTTAGTATTAATACTCATATTCACTAAATCATTCGACAATTCAGTCAATTTACATTCATTCATACCATGATCCTTAGCATTATTCATACATTATCAGATAATGGTAAATAATGAATTTAGGTAACTTGATGATGATAGTGATGCTATCGAAATGTATAGTGAAAAATATGTGCGAATGGCGATTTTTAATAATAATAATAATATTAATTATTATTATTATTATTATTATTATTATTATTATTATTATTATTATTATTATTATTATTATTATTATTAATATATTTATTCCATTATCCATTTCGTCGTAGACATTTCAGTTATCTATAGTTTATTTTAATTTGAATATTCATTAATAGAGATTAAAGTAGTCCTACATAATATTTAGGAACTTCCATAAAAATTCAATAAAATAAAATTCATAAAACACGGCATTGAAATGGAAGTATACTCTATTATTAATTTATCAAAACAAATTTTCCCAAGGGTCCGGTTAATATTATTGAAATAAGCAATTATCTCTATTAAAGGTTTTTATAATGAAACAAAAGTTTACATTCATGTCAGAAACATAATCAAATATAAAAATTTATCAATTAATTTTTAATTATATATTATTCAAATTGAAAATGTACGAGACATCAAATGTAAAGAGACAAAACGTAAAAACAACATATTGGAGGTTTCGTTGATAAATAAAATTGTTTTATTATTGACATTGAAACTGTTTTATTTCAAATTTTTAATTTTTCTTGTTAAATTTTTATGTTCACTTGATCAAGTCAAATTATCATTAACATGGTTTTTCTTTTTCTTTTTTAATAGAAAATACAAATCTAAAATACCCAACTAAATAATAATAAATAAAAGAGTACCTTTAATCGATATAAAAATATTTTAATTCATCTAGATAATAACAGATAATATTGTCATAACTGGCACATTTATTGGTACCCCTACTCTTACTACTTAATAAAAAATAATGATTATGGACATATTTTAAATTATGTGTAATTAATTATTACTTTTATTTTTTATTTATTTAAATTCTTTTTTATTTATATTAAATTTTAACAATTTTAATTTGGTAAATTAATTACTTGTTGAATTTAACTTTACTTAATTTTTAACTAGTTTTAATTTTAATAATTAATTACTTTATTTAATCTATCACATTTTATTAATTAACTATTAATTATGTAATTTTATTTAATTATTTTATTTACTACATTTTTAATTAATAATATTACTTCTATTTTATTTATTTATTTAATTTATTACATATACGTATTTAAAAATATTATTATTTCGAATTGAGAGTCGAAACAGTCGGCTTACACATATTCTTTGCTGTATATTTTTCATTTTTCACCTAGTTGAAATACGTTTATTGTTATGTTTCACAATTGGTGTATCTGGGAGTTGTTTATATGGGCTTCTAATAGCCGTAAATTTATAGTTATTGGGTAGTGCAGATTCATGATTGGCATTGTCATTTTTATTGGTGTAGTTTTGCTTCGGTTTGGTTTTATCTGCAATTGCATCAGTTTTGAAAGATGTTATATCTCATTCATAAAAGAATATGATTTATTGAAATTGTTGATAATTTGACCGAGTCTTGATTTTTTGGTATCGGGTAAATTAATGATAGGAAGAGGTTGATACAAAATTGCTTAAATTTGTGTTTTAGTGGAGGATTGAGGTGGTCTGTTGTTTTTATTATTACTTAGATCATTGCTATTGTCCTCATCATTACTAGCGTCCTCTTCTTCACCATGTCAGTGTTTTGATCATTGTCATGGTTCTTATCATTGTTATATTTATTGCTGTCATGATTATTGTCTTAGTTAAATTTTCCATGGTTATTAGGATCATTATTTGGAGAGTCATGGTTAATATATTTCTTTATTAACTTTATTATTTTGAATATTAACATTACTTTTATCTGTATCGGAGATTTGGTTATTTGCAATAGTTGTAGATTGGTTGGTTGAGGACGTTTGTATTATTTGGAAGTATTTTGTAACTTTATTTTGTATATTTTGGTTTTTATTCAAATTCATACACCATATATTTTTTGTTTAGTTGAGTTCTTAGCGTTGTTGATGTTGTTGTGATAGTTGATTTGTCCCCAACAGGGGGTTATTTTATGGTTTTATTGAGTTCATCATGTAACGTTCTGATTTTGTCCCCCTTTGGCTATGTCTTGTATTTTTCATATTTTGTCCTTTTCTATTTTATTTTCTTTTTCTAATTAATTGTTTTCAATTTTCAATAATAAAATTTTATAAATTAATTGGTTTTTGTTATAATTTTCCTTTTTCTTGCAATATTTTTGTCATTGCTATAAATTTTACTAAGATAGTGAAAATGTTGAAATTTTAGGAATTCTTCTGTCCATTCCACTGGTATTGTTTTTTAAATCTTTAAATTTTTCTTCATTTTTATTATTAAATTTTTTAAATTTTATCTTCATTAGACTTATTAGAATCTTTGAATTTTCTTTCATTTATTTTATTCGCTTTTTCAATTTTATCTGAAATTTTAAAATTTTCTTTTGAAATTTTGTCGTCATATGTTTTCGGTTATTTCGGATTTACTATTTTAATTATTTTTAAAATTTTCTTTTCTGTAATTGGAATGTTTTTTGGAATGTTTTTTCGGTTTTATTATTATAAATTTTAAAATTTTCTTTTTCATAAACATTTTAAAATCCTTTATGTATCTTTCATGGTTATCAGGGTTCGGATTAATAAATCTTTCCTTGTATTTTGATGAAACTGTTATTTGAAGGTTGATAATTGATATTGGGTGGTTTATTATTGGTATATTCTCTGGAATCTTGAATTTCTTTCTTAATGAGTAGATCCACTTTTTCTAAAATGAAATTATAAAATTTGTCACTATGAAATTAATTATCTGTTATAATCTGATTCTTTACAGATTTAAAAAAATTTTATTTCAATGAAAATCTTCTCAGAAGAGACAGCAGAGCCCTTTTAAAGGGAAGAGCTTCACCCGGTAGCCAAAACTAAGTCATATTCATTAGTTATTCTTATCCATCGATACAAATCTAGATCTATTTTACGGATCAGAGATTAAATAAAAATTTTGAGATATTTGGTGTTGTATTCTTGATTAGTTTTGGGATTTTAATATTTGAATGTTCTGAAATATTAGGTCTTAATGTCGGGTCTATATCTTCATTGTTTGTTGGAGTTGAATTTTTGTTTGAATTATTGGATCTTGGAATAATTGATGTTGGAATCTGTGTTTTGATTTATGAGTCTGGTGTTGGAATTGGAGTGGAAATATTTGAGTTTGAAATTTCAGGATTATTGGGTCTTCCAATAAAAGATGAGACTTAGAAGCATCACTGATAAGAGAACGATGCAGGCAACGCAAATCATCGGGGCCCGCGATATAATCATATTTGGCTTTAAAATTTTCATTTTTCATTTTTATAAATTTTCATTTTTCTATATAATTAAATAATTTTAAAAATCTAAGTTGGTGATAATTTAAGTTTATATGTATCATGGAGTTTCATAAGTAATAGGATAACTAAAACAAATGTTTTTTAAAAAATATATTCAAATTGTATCGGGGGCCCTGCTTAGGGGGTTTTAATTTTGGAGTTTATTAGTAATTCGAACTTAGAATAATTGATGTTTGCAATTTGTGTTTTGATTTTTTGTTAGTCTGATGTTGGTATTGTATTAGTAATTGGAATGTATGAGCCATTTGGTCTTGAATAATAGATACGCATAAATAAGTTATGTATGAAAAGCAAATGTAGAGAAAGTATAAGTACCCACTACAAGGCACTTTATGATTTGGTTAACCCCCCCCCCATTTTATTATTTTTGTTATTATTATTTTTTTAAAGTTAATTCTCTATATTAAGTAACCCTACCAACTTACTATAGAAAATTCAAAAAAAATTTCAATAAATAAAGATTTACTTAAAAAAGTAAAATTAACTACATTTTCAAAGAATTTCCAAATAAACCAGAATATCCAGAATAAAAGTTGAAATAAAATAGATCGAAAATTTAAATCATAAGTTAAATTAAAGAAAATGTAATTACAAATTTAATGAAATTAGTTTTTTCGGCAATTGACTGAGGTGACAAATCAAAGTGCGTTTTACTTCTTTTTATATATTAATAAAATTTGTTAACAACATTTATTAATTAAAAAGAGAGTTTGAAGACTATAAATCAGTAATATATCGATGTTTGTTGATACTCATGAATTTTCGCATTGCCTTTACTGATATATTACTGATTTATAGTCTTCAAACTCTCTTTTTGCTAAATTCAATGGAAAAAATAATCAGTGATGAAATTGCAAGAAAAAAAAGTTTTTATAAAACAACATTTATATTTTTACTTTTATTATTAATTGTAATAAATGACTGTGTGTAATAAATAACTTACACCCAAATTGCCCTCGCATTAGTTATTTAGTGACTCTTTTGGGCTCTTAAGATTCTCCAACAACACATTAACATAAGAAAATATACAATACTACTACACTACAACAATACAGTAGCCATCGCAATGCATCCTATAATTTGTTTTGGGAACAAACAAATACAATAATAGACAATAGTAAAAAAATAAAATATTGGAAGCCATCACAAGGCATCCCATAATTCGCTTTGGGAATCACCAAAGCAGAGACAATAAAGTAATAAGTCACCGAAAAAGTAAAAATTAAAGGTATCCATTACAAGGCCTCAAGTAAGTGCCAAGCTTTTTTACTTGTTGAAGTTGTTCTTTCTGACATTAACAAAGTAAGCTCTTGTGTCATACAGGACTTTTACGTCTAATATGTGTATTTTATTATTTCTTTTAGATTTAATTATCAAGTCAAGTCTTAATGTTGGTATTACTCCTGCACAGGCTTGCCGAAAAGTTTAGATGGCCGGGTTAGATTTGTTACGTATTTAAATATAATGTTACTGACACTTAAGTAGACTTAACTACAATCAGTTTAAAGTTCAAGCATCTGAATTCCATCAGAATAAATTGAACTAACATCAAGTAGTTATATCAACATCGGTATCAATATTCAAAAATAAACTAAATAAAGTTTTGAGTTTTTTAATACTGGAATTAAAAACTGTTATATTTACAAACCATGATTACTGAAACTGAAACCAAGCGTATCATTTGTGTACTATAGAACACACCCACGGGCCACAGGCCACTACGTCAAATAAAACGGCATCTGCTATTTCATGCTTGTACGATTGATAATTACTTAATGGCCCATGAAATATTTTGCCTAGGGGCTCGGAATTGCTGTTTGCGGGCCTGCTCCCGCACAAGCTATTTCTTTATCAACTTCGAAATATTTTGATATTAAAATGTCTTGTGTTGTTTCTGCGTGCGTTTTTGGTATATATACAGTGATTAAAAATATGGGCTTGTGTTTCCCAGTCTAAGTGATAGTGTCTGCATTTTAATTTTGTTTTTCCTTTTGTATATTTATGCTAAGTTTAGAGTCTAAACTTTAGACTAAGCATATTGTTTCGTGCTTTCATTGAGTAATATTGAGTGTCGCTTAAATCTTTCTCGATTTTATCAAAATATTTTGGATTTGGGCATGTTTTCGTTTTTCTTCAAATTTTGGCTCTATGTTCAAAGTGGTGGCATATGATCTTGCTTTTTCAAGAATTTCTTCCCAATTATCCTGAATTTGGTGAAAAGCTTCAACTTTCAATGTAGTTTCTCTTCCCTGGATTTTAGTTTGCCCATAATTAATTCAACCATAAATTTAATCAGGTGGGATATAATACTCATTAAATAAAGGATTTTAAACAAATTTAATTATATATAAAAAAATAATTTTTTTTTTTTCATTTTATAAAAAATATTATTTTTTAAAACTTTAACATTTAAAATTTAATTTAATAATTTAAAAAATTTGTATTAATTATTTAATTTAACAAACAATCAATACATACAATACACAAAAGCTTATTTAAAAACACTCAACACACAAGTATTTACTGCACCTAAATCTGAAAAATAAATGTTTCTATAATCTAAAAAATTGATAAAATTATAATATAGGAACACAGAAACTTACCAATGTGTAAAGATTTTATGTTCCGAAAGTTAAAGGTTTTTATATGGGAATTGAGAAAGTGACAGAAAAATAATTTTGCATACAACTCAGCACACATAATATAATTTTGCACGCTAAAAGGACTAAACATAAGCGTGCCAAGCAGGCCGCCGAAATCGCTCTCTCGGCTACTACTATTTGTCCGTCGGAGGTCAATCTCCTGCACTGGCTCGCCAAGGACGTTAAATTTAGATGATGAAGTCAATCTCGACAAACTTCTGGCTGAAGATGAAATCTTCTGGGAATGATTTCCTTAACTATTTGAACATTGTTATTATACTATGTGTATTTATTGTTACAATATATTTTCCCTTATGGACTTATTTTCATCTGTCAACCTATTTTGTTAGAGGAGGAAATAATTCATCGCCAAATTTCAAACCAATCTCAACACTTTCATATTATATTCCGAGAATTGGTGTCCTTCGGGATTAAAAGGACCAAGATTTGTAGAATTTTCGACATAAGATCTTCTATCGGCAGTCACGGACCCGTATAGAAGGTCTGCAAATGAGTAGTCCTAACACGGGGGATTACCTGCTTTGTAGCTTTTACCGACTTAGCATAATTCCAATATGGTTATGATCGTAGGTGCTTATTCATTTCGAAATAGATCATCGCGTCACTAATATTTCTTTCCTACCACCTTTCCGAATTGTCGGTATTACTGACATGTAAAGATCCTCGCCACTTGATATAGAGAGCCACAAAAATAACTATATAAACCACAGGTTTTCTTAGTCAAATCGCCCAAAAATTGTAAGCTAAAAGAGTTGCAAATTCAACAATTGATATTGATATATAATTTCGAGCATACAAAATTATATAACCGAGCTCGGGTAGTAGCAAGTAGGGACATGTAACAGAGGGAGTATATTTAAAAAAGTAAACAAAACTATTGTATAATTTTTATAAAATGTGATTTTATTTTGTGTACATAATTGTTATTAGTTAATAAATTTTTTGGACCAGTGTTTGTGTTCTCATTTATATAAGAACCATCAGGATGAGATTCTGAGAACCTCAACATTCTTTGTCGCTTCCTATTTATTTCAGTCTTATTTATTAATTTCTTGCACTTTTTTCGCTCTTCTCTTTGTATAATTTTAATTCTTCGTATTTTCCGTGTGTTGTTTTTTCGTTTTATTTAAACAACCGGGTTATTCTCCTTTTTTCCCCAACACTACTAACTGAATGAGTTGAGTGCGTTTTTCCAACACTATTTAAAAGACCACATACCATGATTGTAAAGTTTTGATATCCTTTCTCCTCACTACAAAGTTTAACTTCACCTGTCAATAATCCAATCGCAAATTTTAAGCTTAAGATTTTTAATTTTAGGCTTACTCAAATTTCTTTCAATCTTTTTGAAGTGCAGGAAATTTTTTCTTACTAAAATACATAATGTATCTTAGATCGATTTTACAATTATTATAAAGTCAAAAATTAAAAACTAACAATTTGTTTAAATACTTGTGTAGTTTTATTTATTTCTGTAGATAATTTAATTATTTCCATAAATTAAAAAATAGAGGGATAAGGAATTTTGTTAAATCTTTGACCTTATCGTTATAAGTAATGAATATTGTTCGTGATATTTATTTAGCTGAAAAGTAGGTCAAGCCTTGATTGCCTGATATTTATAATTTAATAAAAGGAAAACTATGCGGTTGATAATTAGTCCAATTGGATCAGGATTTAAAAGATTTATTGTGAGTAATAACAGGCAGATAAAGGATATCAAGATGGAAATTGAATTCCAAACGGGATTGTTTACAGATGATCAAGCTTTATATTATCAAGGGGAAATATTGGATGATGAGAAAATATTGAGTGAATATGAGATAAGTGATAATTCAATAATCAAGATGATCACAAGATTGAGGTGAAATGTGATACATTTAAGCTCCGATTTTTTGACCGAATTAATTTCAGAGGGGGCATGTTGATACTTGCTAAAACAATGGATGGCAAAACGCTAGTATTTGAAGTGCAAAAAACCGAGACAATCAGAAATTTAAAGTTTAAAATTCAAGAAAAAACTGGGATAGTTCCAGATGATCAAAAATTGGTTTATCAAGGCGGAATATTAGAGGATGAGAAAACTATTGAGGATTATCGAATTAATGAGAAATGTGTGATCAATATTTCTGCTAGGCCAAGGTTAATAAATCAATAATTTGGCAATTTTTATCAATTTTATCAGATCCTACATGATAATATATGCTAAAACAATGAATGGCCAAGATGCGATTGCTGTGGAAAATACAGATAAAATAAGTGATATTAAAAAAAAAATCCGAGAGAAAGTCGGGCTTGCTCCAGAGGACCAAAGATTGGTTTATCAAGGCATAATATTGGAGAATGATAAAACTGTTGGGGAATATCAAATTGTCGATCAATCTGTGATTGATGTCGATATTTTGAAGTTGGTTAAGTAATATTCAGAGATATTTATCGATCAGTTCAGAAAGGCAATGACAATAGTTGTGAGAAAATGGGATGACAAATCTGTGATAATTCCAGTTCATGATACTGATCAAATCGGCAGTTTGAAATCGATAATTGAGGAAAAATTTGGACTTGCCCCAGATAGGCAGACATTAGTTTATCAAGATAAAGTATTAAAAGATAATGAGACATTTCGGGATCATTCAATCTCTCATCTGGATATGATAATTGTTGTTACAACAGTTGGGTAAATGAATGAAGATTTCATAAATTTACTAATCGATTTCAGGGGCGGTCTGCAAATATTAACCAGTCCAATGGGAGGTGGATATGTGACAACCGGTGCCCAAATATTCTATATAATCAGTGTTGTTAGTAGAAATTTTCAATGTCAAATATTACCAATCCCAGATCAACAAGAATTTGTTTATCTAAGAGATCAAAGCTTTGAAAATTGCGGTGGAGATGTGAATAAATTTTTGAAATGATCTGGTAATACGATGGGCATTATTACAACATTAATATTTAACACTGGGATGGACTGTACATAATTAATCTATTATTTTATATGATATTCAGCTGGAATCATTTCTATTGGCTGGTTTGAAAGCTGTCGTAATCAATTTGATTGGACAATTTCCCTTTCGATATTATTTTATAATAAGGTTTTATTATTATTATTTTATTAAAGGTGGCGATTTCATTATTTGGTCAATATTCTCAATGGATTTATTCTACATTGGTTATTGAATAAGCACAATAATTTTTACTTAATTGCTCTAGTTGCATACATCAAAGCACAATTGATAAGCGTTCTTATTACATTAAATACTCATTGTTTCTATAATTAAAAAATCAATTGATCTTATAAAACACCAAAGTGTAATTAATAGCACCTTAGTGTGTACATCAATTGGTATCATTAAATTGACTCACCAATTTAATAAATTTCATTTTCCTAGAAATTTATTTTAGCCAATTTTGAAATGGCTTTCAGGTAAGATGTTTAATTTTAAGACTTGAATTTTGATCCATGCAGATATGATATCATTATTCAAGTTCTTAAATATAACTTTTAGTCAACATTCCTGTTATAAATTATTTTTAATTAATTTTCAGGTTTTTTAGGAAATTTATTTTATAATTATTTTGATATAATTTAAGTCAGATATATTCTTAATTATAATTAAATCAATCACTAGAAATGTAATTTTCTAAAATATTTTTAAAACAAATATCAGAAATTCTAATGTATGTTAACTTAATTTTAACTCAAAAATAATTCTTGAGATGATATTTCGTCATTTTCATGACGTAGGTTTCATTTAAAATACATTTTGAAACATTTCCAGTGATATTTTTTTCTAAAAATTGTCTAAAATAAAGTTATTATAGAAACCTATCTCAGTGGCGCATTTCTATATATAGAAAATTTGCGTGTTTTTTAGTATGTGTTTTTGTGCAGTATTTAATTTTCCCACCACTTTAGATTTCTATAATGAAAGATGTATCTCATTGCACTATCAATGAGAATATCAGTGTGAAATCAAAGTAAGTATGTATGTTTCTATAATGTAAGGATTATTTTTCTTCATATATTACAGGAAACGTATCTCAGTAGTGTTTGGTGTATTGGAGTAATGACTCATGTGCAGCCATTCATTGATGGTAAAGCCTACACTATAATAGTGTATGTGTGTTTCTGATATTGTGGGTGAGGGACACAGAAATATGACCTTCTGAGCATATTCATACTCTTCGCATTTTCAGTACTATCCAAGTTACAACATGTACTCCTGAAAGCTCATATAACTCCCTCAAGTTGCTGAAAGCGTTCCTCAGAAATCGAATGAAAGATGAGATTAATAAGTTTTGCATTGTTATTCATTCACCAACACATGTAGGTGGATACCAGTGTAGTGATCGATCGTTTTCCTATGCTTAACCAATACTATCGTCACATTAAGTTTATTTAAAGACATTGAATGATTGAATAATATTGTGTTATGTGGAAAATTATTTATGTATGAGCTGTATCAAATAATGACATTTGTGGTCGTTCTTTAATCATTATTTGTTAAATTTAAGATGATTTTTTTATAAAGAAAAAAGTTTTGAAGCATTGCAAAATTCTTTAAAAATCAACCGCCATGAAATCCTGTATCTATCGCTGGTAGGATCCAATAAGTGCGAGGCCCGATTGAATATTAGTGGGGTCCCACAAACTTTAAATTTAGCAGTTAGATTTTACTATTAAAAAGTTGGATATTATTGTTAAAAATATAATAATATTTATTTTTGTAGCATGTACCATTTTAAATATATAACAAACGGGACTGAAAATGGTATCATTAGATTCAAAATTAATGGTTAGAAGAATTCGTGATGAACTATCGGTTTAAGCTAGTCATCGAATTGGTCTCTAAAAATGCAATTTATCCTTTAAGAAGCAAAGAAGTCGTATAATTTTCATTATCTATTGGTTCTTGCTCTTTTTATAAAGAGCAAATATTTAGAAATAAACGTTTACCTAATTTTATTCTTGTTGCATTCCAATCTAGTATAAGAGTTAGTGAAAAATATAGTTAAGATTTTGAAAACAATGATAATACTACGATTTGAATGAGAAGGTAAAAGCTTTTAAAAAGTGCTCCAGGTGGCAAATAGCTATGTATCGTACATGACGTCATATTTTTCGGACTATAGTGAGGGACTCTGGTCTCTGGATTTTATTGAATTACATCATATTTCTCACTATAGTAAAGGGGTCTCCTTATTCTCTAGGATTTTCAATGTAAAAAAACCGTTCACAAAAGGTTTCGAAGGTCCATTCAAACTTCTAGAAATCAACAAAAACGTAGCCACAATAATCAAAAACAACAAAATGAAAATAAGCATCAGACGAATAAAAGCTTACCACAATAGCCAAGACAATTCAAACAACCCAACAAAAGATAAAACACAAACAAAAAACAACCAAACCACAAACACATCACATTCAACTACAAAAACACGACAAAGACACAAAAATCATACCACAAAACAAAAAACGAGACAGTTAACGATTTATATAAAAACAAAAACATACACAAACAGAGCTGATTGGACAGTTTTCATTTTTTTGTAAATATGTAACAAAACGTTAGTAAATGTAATTTTTTTTGTTTTTACCACGTTATATTAATAAAACTGAAAATATACACAAAAATAGAACAAAAAATAACAAAAAAGGTTATTGTAAAAAAATTATCACTTTTTATTGATTCATGTTAACCTCGGTTTTAAAGCGGGAAGTTATGTAATGTATTATTATATCCCTCTATTTATTGATTTGTATTTAGGATTAGTTATGCGTTGTTATATATATATATATATATATATATATATATATTAGGGTGGAGTGAAAATGACCGAAAAAAAAATTTTTGACTTAGTAGACTTTGGATAGTTATAAAAACTTGCTATGAGGTCAAATGAAGTACTCTGTAAAGAAAAACAATAATTTAAATAATGTCTTGAGGTTCCACAACCAACTTTAAAATGTAACCATTGATAAGAAAACTATAATGTATTTGCTATCCGGTGTTCTTTTCATTACAAGGAATTGGCAACTTTTTGCTTCCACTAATACGTTATCGTTACTTACTGTTAACTAAAGATCATTATTAGTTCACTTTTCTACGCATTCACACGCTGCACTTCCTGTTTCTAGGAGTCAATTCAGGCGGATTATTGACAATACAATGACCCAAATTAAAGAATGCGATGGTAAATTTCATCGGAAAATAATAACTGAAGAACATATATCGATTATAGCCGAACCAGGAGCTACATATTTCGGTCACATTACACCAACTGCAGGGTCAAGCAAAGTTATCACGGCTGAGTTGATTGCATATTTGAATAAAAGAAATGTTGACATGAGTGGCATAAAAGCAATAGGTTGTGATGGGACAGCCACTAATACGGGCATTCGAGGAGGCATCATTCGATTACTTGAAGTGACGTTACACAGACCGCTACAGTGGTTCGTATGTCAGTTGCATGCAAACGAATTACCGTTAAGACATTTGTTTCAGTATCTTGATGGACCTACCAATGGTCCAAAAGGATTTTCTGGTCCCATTGGAAAGTCATTGTTGAATTGTGAGAAGCTTCCCATCGTTGACTACATGCCGATAAACTGTGTTCTACCGTCAAGTGCAAATTCCGACGATTTAAGTACAGATCAGAAATACCTGTTCGATTTGTGTACTGCTGTAAGTGTTGGTATTTGTCTTGTCGACCATTCACTTCGCAATCCTGGTCTTATCAACCATTCGAGATGGTTAACCACGGCTAATCGCATACTACGTCTGTATGTTGCCACAAGAAGCCCGTCGGATGAACTAAAGACGCTTGCTACCTTCATCGTAACAGTTTATGCACCTGCATGGTTTGAAATAAAGAATACCCCTTCGTGTAAAGACGGCGCTCGACATGTCCACAGTACGATACTGAAATCACGCTACCTCACAGACGAGCTGAAGAAAGCTGTTGACCCGGTAATTCAACGCAACGCATTCTTTAGTCATCCAGAAAATCTGTTGCTTGCGATGCTTACCGATGAAAGATCAGATATACGCGAGTTAGCTCTGCGACGCATACTGAAATCCAGAAAGCAGAAACGTACGACTTCAGTTAGATCTTTCTGCGTGCCAGTAATCAACTTTGAAGCTACTAGCTACATAGACATGATCGATTGGCAGAAAACTCCGATCACAGAGCCTCCAATCGTAGTTGACATTGACGAAGATACTTTGTTAACCATGATCCGGGAAGAAGAAACGCCAAGACTGGATTTCGCCCGCTATCCTTGTCACACCCAGGCAGTAGAGGAGACATATCAAGCTAGTGACAGAAGCATCCGAAATGGTGTGTGGTCCAGAAAAACGCGACGGATTCATTAGAGCACGCTTGGAATCGAGATCGAAAATGCCAAAACTGGACACCAAAGCCCAACATCATTTGTAGTTATAAAAACATGTTAGACAGTTTGCATGTGGTTTCCCTTCACAGATATGGTTCTTATTACTTGTAATGTTATGTACAGACTGTTAAAAAGTTAAACCATAACATAAATATGTTACTTATAAAAAAATGTTTTTTTAAAGATTATTGCTTTTTTTATCGAAATATGCCTATACTTTAGGTCAATTGTGGAACCTCAAGATATGCTTTAAATTGTCTAATTGTTTGCCACATTACTAATTGCATGTGTTACCAAGTTTTTATAGCTATCCAAACAAGATATTAAGAAAAAAAATTTCACTCCACCCTAATATATATATATATATATATATATATATATATATATATATATATATATATATATATAATATATATATATATATATATATATATATATATATATATATATATATATATATATATATATACGTGATTTAAATATTCTGAAATAAACTATATAGCGATAATTCACTATAGTGAATCATCACTAGATAATAATTGATAAAATAAAGAATTAAAAAAAAATTTTTATCAATAAAATTAGAAGTATACATGGAAGTTCAAAAGGTAACTGACTCAAGGAAAAGAAAATGATCTGAAAAGGAAACTAGTGGTGGGTTACTGATGATCAAATATTTTGCTCTTTAGTGCTGTTACCAGCGTAACCCAAGATACAACATTGTTTACCGCTTGATACCCGTTGAGCGATCAACGTTGGTACTGTATCAAGAGGGTGAGTACCCGCAAAAAGTGAGCACACTACTTGCACTGTAATTGTCGAGCACTCTAATGGGTTCACGGACTATTGTTAGAAGATGTATGTCCGATTTACGCAGGTCCCGTATTATAATCACTTCCTCAACTATGCCTACACAAACTTTCTATCCTCAAACGATCATAAATTATCAGGAATCATACATTAATCTATCAAAACCTGTTCATACAATACCCCATCTAAAATGTTTGAATATAAATTAAGTGAAACATAACCAAAGTTTATTAAACATACCTTAAGAAATTTTTGGGAATAATGAATTTAATTAGAAAATAATCAAAAAAAAAACTTAATAAACTGAAACAATAGAAATGATAAAGATAACATGCAGTCCCCATGATAACTTGATCAAAAGAAAATTTCCATTTAATTAAGTTAACTTAAAACCTATTTTAACATAATCCAAATATCACTTGTAAATTATGGGTAATATTAATATATGAAGTTTAAACTCATTAAAATCATAAAAGTTCTTATGAAGAGTAAATAATTCTAATTTACTTAAATTTTCAATTTATAATATTCCTCAAATGACCAAATTAACTTCCTAATATACTTGAATTCATTATGTTAAAATACTAAAAAGTTTGTAACTAATAATTTAAATAAAGTAATGGAAGTTTGAATTCATTATTACTTTTCGTTTTGTTAAAGTTATTTAACGTTTTTCCAATTTTCGTTGTTTTATTACATTAATTGTAATTAATGTTAAATAACAATTTTCGAATAAATATATCAATATAATTAGTTTTGATATAATAATGTAAATAAACTAAAATATTAAATATTTATATCCTAAACTTTTTAATAATATTTCAGGAATATGAGTATTTGGCCGAATTTTTCGAAACAATTCTATTCATCAATAATATATTATGGCATCTCGAATGAGCAAAGATCGGTTGACAACACTAATGAGAAAATTGTAATTAGCTTCCTTAATAATTAATTAACTTCATTAATTTCCTTAGCAATCGAGTTTATAATAATTCAATGAGATACGAAGGTTTGATTGCCCCAAGGTCAGTTCCACCAACTAATCTTCCTGGCGGAATTATCTGACAATGACTACTTAAAAAGAGATGCAAGGAATATAGTTGGCCATCCAACATTATTACATCAAAGCAATATGCAAGTCATTGAACCAAAAAAAAAACGAAACAGAAGATAAGGAATTACCCAGAAGTCTTCCAACTCCAGGGAATGTATTTCATTGGGATGGTCCATCAACTGTGCTCGAAGGACTTTGATATGAATATGATTCAAAGAAACCATTATGTAAATAAATTTGGTGGTTGAAATTAATAAATTTAGTTTCTTTTTCATTTGAGTTAAAAATAAATCTAAGAATTTTAATAAATTAATAAATTATTTTGATAAATTGCTTCGGTAAATCATTCTATCCTCATTCTATTACCTTAAAGGGGTTGTGGCCATCACATAACATGGGGTCTTGAGGGGGAAGGTTATCGTATTTTTATAAGGTTGTTTTATAAATCTGTATGTACATACACACATCCACATATACATACATATACACCCACACATATATACATATATGGATATAATTTAAATTAATAATATTGATGTCGTTTTCAGGGGGGGGGGGTGTTACTAAAATAGATTTTAGTGATTTTCCGTAATTTCATTGGAAGATAGGGCCATTGAAACTAAATTTAGAGATAGGGGAATCCCAAAATCAATAATTTGTTTTATAATTTTATTTTTATGAAATAAAGATAATCATTTTAATAATATTATAACAATAATAATAATGATAATAGTAATAATAATAGTAAGAGTGATAATGTTACTGGTAACAATACTAATAATAATAATAATAATAATAATAATAATAATAATAATAATAATAATAATAATAATAATAATAATATTAATAATAATAATAATAATATTAATAACGATAATAATAATAATAATAAATGTAAATTTATATTTTTATAAGATTACTACATATGGGGCATGGGTCATTTACGAAAACTCATGAATTTGTATTTTTAAATGAAATATAATGTAATCGTCTATGACTATGATACAATTCAGTATCCCTACATAATAGTTAAAGGCTACCTGATTAGAGGGGTTGATTAAATAAAAATTACAAGTTGTATCTTTAAAGGTAATATAAGTTGATTACATCTGAAAACAAATTAAATTAGCACTTTTTGGCTATCATTAATGACTATATGATCTTACCATTTACATTTTTAAATATAAGTTAAATATATATTATGATAAGCTGATTTATTATATTTAGGTAGTGGTTAATGACTAAATGAAGTTGAGGGGGTCATTCATAAAACTTTACAATTTACGTTTTTAAATATAAAATAAGTTAAATATATATTCGGATAAGCCAATTTAGTATATTTAGGTAGTGGTTAATGACTATATGAAGTTGAGGGGGGGTCATTCATGAAAATTTACAATTTACATTTTTAAATATAAAATAAGTTAAATATATATTCTGATAAGCCAATTTAATATATTTAGGTAGTGGTTAATTGGGGGTTTATGATGACAAATTTTCCAACTATAATTTTGAAGGTAACCTGAATTAAGGATATATGTTAAATAGTCTAAATTATTGTATTAAGTGGTGGTTGATGATTATATGAATTAAAAGGGGGTCATAAAATTAAGAAATTATGTTTTTAAAAGAACTACAATTTGACCCTATATAAATGCGCCATAATCCAATATGCTCAAGCAATAATTAACGGTTTAAGTTATAATTTACAATGTAGGTAATTTATACTTCACAATTTATACTTGAAGAAGGCTTTTAATTTATACTTGATATATAGATTAAAGTTACAATTTATCATTTATAAAATCATTGTAAATTTTCATAAGTACTCGCGTTCCTAATTCACATTTGAGGGACAAATTGGGTCATACGTAGTACTATTAAGTCCGAAGTTATACCTGGCAATTGGATACATTATAATTTAAGCAGAAGGAGAGTATACGGTTCCGGTTCTTGGTCGTAATATAAATTTATCCTTAATGATTTATATAAATTAGGTTTCCGGCAGTAGAAGAAATTTCTAAATAAATTCCTTTCATGATTGGCGATATTAGGTATTTATACATAATATAGAATTAAGTTTGACTAATTTTTACATTTTCCAATACTATATTTCATTTTTGTAGCCGGTAATAATTTATTGATAACGATTTACAATTGATGGAACGATTTTTAATGCCAAATTAATAACATTTGATGATTGATAATATGAGAGGTTAATTTTCTACCCCCAGACCTTACATTTCAAGATTGACTTGGGCATTAGCGATCTATATTTTAACCACGAGGTAAAGCTATATGGCGGTTATTGAGGATTTTATAATTAATTAGACTTATTCCGCATGTCGAACTTCTTTATGATATTATTACGGTTAGTTCCGAGAAAATCATTATGCGGTTACTAAAATTTTATCTACAAATGTCGTCGACAAGCGTATAAGTACAGTTGTTTTTAACTGACTACATTACTCGAATTGCAATTGTTGTGTTTAATTTAGGTCTGAGATCTACTCGATTATAATTCTAGTGTGACTTAGTGTACAGAATTTTTAGTGGTGATTTTAATTGTGTAATTGCATTCATAGTCGGGAAGAATGCTTGCTTACACAGCCCCACTGTGACCGCTACGACAAGCCCTACTGTTGTGTGGAGTCGAATCACCTCGCTGTCGACCTTTAATACATAATTATTGCCATAACAGAGGGGTTTTATCGACATAACTCTATGGTAGAACCATAAAGTGGCCGACCTCTGATGACCGAACAAAAAGAAACCAATAATATTGATAAGTGCGTGCCAGACAGTGGCTTGCAATCATTGTGAACTGTGTACTCATCGATGATAAAGTGCATAGGTGCAGGGTTGGCTGGGATCTCGCTTCAAAATCAATGATAACCGACGATCTCACTCAAACCTACATTTCTATAGTTAAAAAGAATTAATGAAAACAAGGTTTCGATAATGATAATTTATAATTCACAATGAAATCGTTCTTACCTACAATCTCAGAAAAATCAAAACCAAAAATTTGGCATAAGAGTAAAAATATTCATTTGCATTTTTTCCTTAAAAAGTGACAAAATGTGTTAGTTTATATAGCCTCTGTTTGACGTGTAAGTATACATGCGTGCATTGATGCAGTAAAACAAATTCAAATTATTTTAATTTTCGAACATTCGATTTTTAATTTTTATCGATTTTGATGGCGATTTTTCAGTAAGAATTTTTGTTTTTATTTTTGAAATTTTATTTTCGAATTATTTTTTATTAAATTTGCCTCCATGATGGATTTCAGCATTTCCAGAACATTCCATGCTAAATTTAATCTATTTCTTATTTTTAAATTGTTTTTTATGATTTCTTTTCTAAAATATTTATTTTTTAAACTAAAATATTTATTTTTTATAAATTTTATTGGGTCGTTTGGCCGTCATGATGGATTTCGCCATTTTTATGAATTGTTCTGGATTTTTATTCAAAATATCGATATAATTTTCTTTACGTAAGATTTTATGAAGATTTTCTTTAATTTTCTTTTTTAATTTTTACTAATCGCCTTTATTCGAATTTGTTTTTTGTTGTTTTATGTCTTTCGGTTATATTTGAGTAAGTTTTCGTGTAATACTTCTTGCTCGTGTTTTATTTTATTTTTAATTCAGATGTTTTATTTTTGGGTATATTATCTCTCTATTATCATTGTTTACTTGGTGTTTTATATATTTTTATTTAAGTAAACTTAATGCTGGGTATGCGTGTTGTGTACTGACACATTTCGTCGCATTCCCAACTTTGGGTCTAGAAATCAGTTCTAGCCCAACACTAGTTTGAACGCTCCACGATCTTACGTTCTACAATCATACGATGCTTTTACTATGCTTTTACCATGCTTTTACCAGTA
This sequence comes from Schmidtea polychroa, assembly GCA_959609185.1. NCBI lineage: Eukaryota > Metazoa > Platyhelminthes > Tricladida > Dugesiidae > Schmidtea > Schmidtea polychroa. Next base: position 4,996 of record CAUHTR010002724.1, on the reverse strand, counting down.
AACGGTAAATATTTATAATAAAAACCGGTTTAATAATAAATTACCGGTTTTATTGAGGAAAGATGGTTAAACGCCAGCGTTAAATATTTACCACGGCTTTGTTCGTCTTCAAGCACAGCGATTTCAATCATCATTCGATTCATCATTGACTTAGATATTTTATGAGGATTAATATAACTATTATTATTGAACATTATTATGACTAGGTTTAACTCTTTCAATACGATTTTTTTATTTTAATAATTCATGTTATATTTAGAGCATACGTGTCTACTGTTTGTTGGCAACATCTAGACTGACAAAATTTTATAGAAAAGAAAAAAAAGCAGACAGCAAATAGCAAAAAAGCAGATAGGTTCGGACTTGTTTACGAGCCTATGACCGTGCAGTACTAAAAAGACTATAAAATTCTTTTGGGCAATATCTCCCTATAGTATTGAAAGGGTTAAGATGAATATTCGTTTTAGGATTAAAATAAGGCCGCAGCCATAAGTCAACTGTGTAATCATAAGATCCTGCCAGACGTCCGCCTAAATCTCGACTGGATGGCCTTTTCACTCGCAATGGATTTCAATGTTTTCGACAATGAGCTGTTAGCCGAGGCAAATAGAGACTTTGGAGCTCGAACTTGATTTAATGAGATGCTTTTTCTAGAATTTTATTTAGTTTAATTAAATAAATTTTCTTTTATTTACTTGATTTCTCGTCTTATTTCATTAATTGGTGCATCATAAGTAATTATTATTAAATTGAACTTAATTAATAGCTTTAAATCATTATGCGTAACTAAATTAGTACTTTTTGTAGGTTCTGAAGACCACAAACTCTGGTGTATGATGATATTATCAACTTCTTACTATTACCATTGACGTAAGATTTTCTATCAGTCGCCCAGAACCCTTTTAGGAACGTACGATGAGGAGTAGTTTTGGTAACGGACTTTACCTGCTCATCGACTTTCGACTATTATGTACATTATCAACATGGCCATCGTCATAGGTACATGGATAGGATTTGAAATATTTGTGAAGGCGTTTACAGGGAAATTTTTCTCTGACTAGACCTTTCCACTCATACACTCAATTCCAAATTTTCTTTTCTTATCTTTTCCCAAAACGTCAACACTAGAAGGTTTTAATTATGTCAACCCCGCACTGCCAACATTTTTTGAAATTCTAATTATACACGGAACGGGAATATTTAAAGGATAGACGAATTATTAGATAAAATCACAAGGCAAACGATCATAACAAGGGACAGGTAAAGGTTAGTGCACGATATCCTCAACTGTAAGTCCATGAAACCTTCGGCGCATCATGGCATTAGCAGCCCTAGAGATATGACTCACTTCTTGCTGATGGTCATCCACTATTGTATATAACAAATGTTATTCGACAAGTACTTAGTCTACGAACATTATGGGGTATAGCGGTGAAGGATGAAGAGTCGGGAAAGTTGATAGTGCGTGCAAATGTTTTCCCGATTGTATTACCAGCAACAAATTTTATACATAGTGTTTTTGTACTGAATGTAATTTTATTTTTTAAAATTAAGTGACTTACTTTATGTTATCGTGTCACTACTTAATAAAATTTTTAGGAATTTCAGGAATACTATATTTTATATATATCTTAAAAACATAAAATTAAATGCTTATGTTAATAATAAATTAGTAAATAAAAATTACTGATATGTTTATTAATGCTTTCATTTTTATTTAAAATCATAATATATATTATCAAAAAAAGAAAAATTTTATATTTTGAGTTATTTATAAATTTTGATTTTATCTGTTTAATATTAATTATTTCATTTGTTTTATTACGCATCGTAAGTCGTCAGGTTCAATTTGTAACTGTAACTTAAAGTTTTATTGTTTACAGCTTATATAATAACAATTTTATTCTTTTGGATTTTATAGATGGCTACTGCAATTAAAACTGGCGATGAGAATGAATATGGGATACCAAAAGCTGATTTTGTAGAAGATCCGGAAGACTATGTTAAAATTCATGGATATCATAACTTTCTAGAGGCTCGAAAAGCAATGGAAGAACTCTACCAAAAGTATAAATTTATGGAAAAAAATTTTCTTCTCAAAAAGATGCGATTAATGCAACAAATTCCAGATATTCGTAAGACTCTTGATGTTGTTCAACATTTTGAAACTTCGAATGAACCTTTTGAAACTACATATGAAATAAGTTCTCAACTTCACGGATTTGCTGAAGTGGAAAAAGTTGACAAAGTAAATTTATGGTTAGGTGCCAATGTTATGATGGAATATTCTCTCAATGAAGCCAAAGAAGTTTTAACTAAAAATGAAAAGGCTGCTACAGAATATCTGTCTAATTTAGAAAATCATTTGGAATTTTTAAAGGATCAGTTAACAACTGTTGAAGTCAACATTGCTAGGTTTCATAATCTTGCTGTAAAAAATAATCAAATCAATCAGAAAACAGAAGTTAATGCACACTAAACAATTTTTCCAAGGAATTATCGATGAATTTGTTTTATTTTTGGAATTAAAACATCACTTTAAAAATTTATTTTGTTTTTTAATTAGTTTCGTATGCAACATTTTAAAGTTACATTTTATGATAGAGTGATGATATTATGTTATTCTTATTGCTTGTGAATTAGTAAGTTATTTGTTATTGAAGTCCTGAAGAATTTTGGTAGTGGTCTGTTTCTATGAAGGTCGAATTGTAATTCTTAATTTACCATTTTAATATTGTTTACCAGATTTGTCGGTTAATAATTTATTTAGTGTTAAATCAAGATTCTTTGCATTTGAATGGCAGTTATTTCGTTTATGTTTCCAAATTTGTTTGTTTATGTAAATTGAAAAAAAAAATTTTAATGTTTTGACCAGTTTCTAGCAAAATGATTTCTATGTTACTAGAAGTAAATTTTGACGGAAGTCAATGAAATTTAATATTAAAAAGCTTTGCAATACAAAAATTGTGTTTAGGTAAAGTTTACGGTAGCAATTAAGGAAGGTCAATATATTAAGATGTAATATTATAGGATAAAATTTTAAATCAAACCTCACTTTTATAAACAAGCGCAATTGAAGATGGTTAAAGAAAAATTGATTTAAAGATAGGCTGGCCAGGATTTTTGTAAATTCCGGGACATAGTTGAAATTGTCAGTAAAATAGAAAAAATATGTCAAAATTACGCCTTTATTAGTTTTATTATTGACGAGTTGAGTAACAGTATGTCGAAAATGCGTTAAGATTTGGCACCATACTTGATTGAGAGCAAGCTTGCTAGTAGTCCAGACGTTCAAATTGAAATTCATCAAACGATAAGTCTCAGTCGATCTTGGTTTGAATTTCCTTTCCATATCTGTCTTCAGCATATTTAAAAGATTTTTCGACATTCCAAGCTGGATACTTTCTCAAAATAATCCATGAAAATACTACAGATCCATCAACTGATTTTTCCCATAAATCAATATATTCGATTGTTGTCGAATAAAAATCTCTGACTTTGTCTTTGATGGTTTTTTGAGTTCGTTTGCCAAACTTTTCATACTCAGATTTCGCAGCCGTTGCCAAAAAAGTACAATTCAAACATTTGATAAGCTTGGCTTTCAATGTTGCAAGCTCATCGAAAGCTTTAAAAGAAGTAGTTAATGATACTTCAATAAACTTGATGGAGTCACTGTTGTTCTTGAGCTTATTGACAATGAAGAGAACCCAAAACTTTCCTTGAGCATTGTTGAAGAAAGAACGAATCACTGGAAAAAAAGCCTAGAAAATATTGTTTTAAAGGCTCAAACATTTCGATAATTCTTTTGATTGCAGGCTCGAGAGTGAGGAATCTAGTTCCAAAGTGGCTTTTCGTTGGAATGAAGACTTGATCAATGTCTGGGCATAGGTTCTTAAATTGTTCAGTACGCACAGTAAAAAAAATACGGAAATGCTTATGAATTTTCACAACTATGGCTTCAATGTCTACCTCGAGAATTTCACATCCAGCTCCACTATCCAGCACCACTGTAGTGTAAGCAAGGACTTCCTTAAGATTATTACCCTGAAAATTGCTTCCACAAACCGTTTTTTATGCCACAATCTAAACAAAAACTGCAACAAGTGCTTCCAATCCTTCGACATCGACACACCTTTAGATACAATAAATACACATGATAAAACATCATAAAAATTTAAAATTCGACATCAACTTAAAAATTTATTGCTTCTGTGGAGAGTGGATAAAATATTAAGACTCCAAAAACCATATTGAGGGTCATCACCCCAATAAGGATACCTCTAATAGCCCCGTGAATAATGACCACAATAATAACGTAAATATTAATACTAAAAATAACCTTTTTGATGATATTCTGGATACCCAAGAGGCAATCCTATCACCTCTAAATAATGAAATCATAAATAGGGATATACCTGACAATATCCTATTTACTAATAATATCGATAAGGAGGCTGCATGATGGTCACAGCATTCTATCAAGGCCTTCATCTTTTCCTTCGCCATCAGACCAACCACCATCTTCGTGGACCCCTATATAGGTAACGCTCTCATACAACACAACTTCAAGACCTTCTTTGAAACCTTTCCTTTCAAAGACTTCTCTGATTGGAACGAGATCATCATGCCAATGTGTCATGCTAAAGACAATTGGTTTTTCTTCTTCCTAGACAAACGTCGAAAGCTGGCAGTACTTATTGACCCTACAACTGATGAAAGCCATTCTATTCACCTTTCACTTGCCAATCTTGAAACCATCTTAGACTTACAGAAAATTGTCTCTCCTATCACTATCCATCTTCAATACCCTGAATATCCAAGATGCAGCACTCCTAATGAATCAGCCTTCTTTGTATGCCACATGATTGAATGCCTCATGAAAAATGATAGGATCACCTCACCTAACATCCAGAATATGATTAATAGGATTAAAATTGTCATTAAAAAAATATTAAATAACAGAATGGCTAGTGATGATGTGCGAAAATATCGTCCA
>CAUHTR010002723.1:0-25953 GCA_959609185.1 Schmidtea polychroa | reverse complement strand
AAACAGTTTTTTCAAAGTTCTTATTATTACTATTATTAATATTATTATTATTATTATTATTATTATTATTATTATTATTATTATTATTATTATTATTATTATTATTATTATTATTATTATTATTATTATTATTATTATTGAAAATATTCATAAAACTTTATTTCTACGTCAATTTCATGATTTTCAACATTTTCATCATTTGCATGAATATTTTAATAATTTTCATTATTTTCATAATTTTCTACATTTTCAATATTTTCACGATTTTCAACATTTTCATGATTTTCAACATTTTCACGATTTTCAGCATTTTCATGATTATTTCAGGAACATTTTCATCAAATATTTTTCAAAGTATTATTTTCAAAGAATTATTTTCAAAGAATTATTATTATTATTTTTTATTATTATTATTTTTAATTATTTGCAAAGTTCTAATTATTATTTTAATTTAGAAGTTTCATTATTATTATTTACTTAAATATTCATAAAACTTAATTTCTACGTCAATTACATGATTTTCAACATTTTCATCATTTGCATGATTATTTTAATAATTTTCCACATTTTCAATATTTTCACGATTTTCAACATTTTCATGATTATTTCAGGAATTTTTCATCGAATATTTTTCAAAGTATTATTTTCAAAGAATTATTTTCAAATTATTTTCAAAGTTTTTATCAATATTATTATTATTATTATTATTATTATTATTATTATTATTATTATTATTATTATTATTATTATTATTATTATTATTATTATTATTATTATTATTATTATTATTATTATTTTATTCTTATTATTTTATTTTCGATGTTTTATTATTATTTATTTAAATATTCATAAAACTTAATTTCTGCATCAATTTACGATTTTCAATATTTGATGATTCTTTTCAGGAACATTTTCAATAATGTTTAACGTTTTCATCATTTTCAATATTTTCATCATTTTCAATATTTTCACGATTTTCAACATTTTCATGATTATTTTCTTCAAAATTCTTATTTTATTTATAAAATATTATTATTGTCATTTTCAAATTTCTTATTTTCAAAGTATATTATTATTATTATTATTATTATTATTATTATTATTATTATTATTATTATTATTATATACTCCTAGTCTATCCGACAAAATATTTTTTCCCCCTATGGGTACTGTTCACACTCAACAGGTTGCAAGGGTACTAGTCATGCTTATTATTATTGTTATACAATATGATGTTACTTAAACATTTGAAGGTTCAACCATGGTTACAATTTCTACATTTTGAAAACTCTAATTTGATTGGCTATCTCAATTTTTATAAATGTAAAAACAAAAGTAATTTAGTTATTAAGAAATTTATTTATTACTGATGATTTCTACAAGTAAAACTGTTGAATATGAATGTGTAAATCACAAAACACATTTGGTAACTTTATTATTTTGTCAATATTTTTATATATGTCATTTATAGCAAGGAAGTCCTACTAGAAATAAGGAAAAATTAAGTCCAACCTATTCCGAAGATAAGCGTTCATTGAAATTTTTTAACAACACAGTTGAAGATTTTATAAATAATCATGATACTTACAGTGATAAGAAAATCATAAATATTTTAAAAATTTTCAAACATTGAATATTTGATTGATTTATTTAATTATGATAAATGCATTTTAAAGTTATCTAGTTATTTAATGTATTTAGAAAAAATAGTGGTAAACAACGATTCACTGAATGAATACTTTTGGAGTTGTATGTATTTAAGGTTGAAACCGGGATATAGTAGATTGATTTATGAATGGATAGCAAAAGCCGATTTGATTGAAAATAAGCTAACGGAAAAACTGAACGATGTTAAGAAAAGGTATTTAACTTGCTCAATTTGTAAAGAAAATCAAGTTTCAGTTTTGTATTTACCGTGTGGTCACGTAATTGTTTGTTCTAAGTGTCACGAGAAGAATGTTCACAATTGTCAAGCCTGTTCAACACTGATTAATGAATATCATACTATATACATGTAAGTTCTCAATACAAATCAATACAATATCAAAGTCAAATGAATTATTACCATACATAATGACGGTTCTATAATGTAGAAAAATTTTCAAACATTGAATAATATGAAATCATTTTGGTAATTAAATATATTGGGCGCAACTACCAAATGTTGGTGATATGATGAATGGAATGGTCTGGTATTTATAATATATGATATTATTTTAGATTATTCAGAATGAAATATACCCATGAGTTCATCAAAATGGAAAAAGATCTTCGCACAAACCATGAAGATGTTGGAAAAGCAGAAGAAACCTTAACCAATATTTTAAAGCTGCCATTATATGTTGCAGTAGTATTGGTTATTATTGTTTCGTAAATAAATGTTTTAATTTGTTTTTATAAATTTATTGTTTTATTGTAATACTTTTTGATTAAAACATATTCATTTTGTTTTAATATTTGTATTAATTTTGAAATAGTGCTATTTATATATGGAAATTTACAATTTTATATTATATACAATTATATATACAATTATATTTACAATTATTATAAATCATAATGTTGCTTTTCTTCTGTCCATTCATTCTCCTCTGATATTACTGCCATAATCATCTTCGACATAATGCAAAGATAATATTTCTAATGTCTTTGTTAATCATGCCCATTTTTTGCAAAGTCTTTGTTAATTATGCACTTGTATTGCAAATTTATTAGTCATATATTATTTTTTCATGCCCTGACATAATATTATTATTTTTAATTTTATTATTATGATTATTTTATTTAACAACACCATATAGCAAATTTTTAGGCAATTTGATGAATAGTACATGGTTATTTTAAATATATAGCAATTTCTTAAGTAAAATATTTCCAGATAAATTTAAAAATTTAGTTAGAAATCCATGGTTTTTGGCTGTACCATTTAATTTAAATATTCCTGGATTCATAACAATTTTTTTTATATAGTTGATAGTAATACCAATTATCTCAATTATTTAACTAGAAACATAACTGAATTCTTAGGTAATATAGTATTTTTGTGTATTTTTTAGTTAATTTATAAATATTATCTGACATTTTGATGTATCAATGCAATATACAACAAAGTAATCAATAAAAACCATAGCATATTGTAAGTTTTTATATATAGTCTGAATTTATCCGACAATATATTTGTCCCCCTATGTGTATTTGTCGTAAGGGTACTGCTTACATTCAACATGTCGCAAGAGTATATTAATTAAAGCACATGTATATTAGTTAAAAATTCTTAGGCAATTTAGTGAGAAATGGATGATCATAGATATCAGAAATTCGTGAATATTTCGAATGTAACTTACCGAATTCTCATTTCGAGCGACTAATTTATTGGTTAACTTTGTCATGTTTAGTCATTTAAAATAATATTTAGCAAAAGATAAGATATGAATATTTAGTATTTCATAGGTAATTTATTCATCTAATGTTCATTACAATAGTTAATATAACTTCGTGAGAAATGCATGGTTATTAATATATTCATTGATAATTTTGGTAGAAAGTCTGTATCATTTGGAGTAAATTTCTATCTTTGTTTGAGGCAAAAGGAGTCATAATAGAAACATGATCATTTGTTATCAATTTACCAATTAAGGTGCTTATTAGTTAGAAATATAGGGTTACAATTCTTTTCTAATTTAATGAGATGATCATTGGGTGTAATATATCTTTGTGAGAAATACATGGTTAAATAGGGATTTTGAGTAACTTTTACCAAAACAGGGATATTTTGTGCGATCAATTTATGAATATTGGTTAATTTTCTCTTTTTTAGTCATTTAAAATAATATTTAACAAAGGTAATTTAGCAAAATATCATTGAAAGATTTATCCATCCGATAACAATATTCCTTCAATAGATTTTACTCTTAATATTCAACCGATTTAATTTCTAGAAATCTAATTAAAATCACAAATTTCCTTCACTGATATCCCCACAATGAATAAAATAACTTCTTAAATAAAATAATTTAAAGAAATAACCTTTGATATCAATCCAAATTAATTCTAAAGATTTCAAATATTTCATTGTCAAAACCAAGTAACCCTAAACGACTTAATAAAACAGTGGATAATTAATAAAAACTTGTTCTAAAACATAAATCTAAATTACTGTGAAATAACATTCATCACAGCCTAATAAACGATATAATTTCACTTGAATTATTATTAATTCATAGCTAAATACTGACTATTTCCCTTGAAAATTTGATATTTTACCAATAAGAACTTTGTCGATTTAAATAGAGATTTCAAAACATGTCCACCTTAACCGATCCCTCACCAAATATTTCTACCATTTTAAACACCCCCTTAAAAATCATATATTACCATCTTAACCGAACCTTCACTAAATCCAACCGACTTTAATATATCAATTCTCTTAAAATCCATAGGAAATTCTTCAAAATATGAATTTTATTTAATTGTTACAAACATTCTTCCATTGAAATAATTTATTATCTAAATTCATGTATTGAAAGCCCACTAAAAGATCAAAATTCACTAAAATCAATATTTTCTACAAATATTTCACCACATTTACCATCAAATACCTAACTAGAGATGAAATATATTGATCATAATTCTTCATCGATTCAGCCAATTATATAGCAATTATAACGTGATATATCTTTCAAAATCACAAATTTCAGTATATTTTACAATAATTTTCAAGTAGATTTCAAATATATCATCATGATAAAATTAGCTGGTTTCAACTTTAGATTTTCAATATTTAAAAGTTCATCAATATTCGTAGAAAATATACGAAAGAATTATTTAGTCAAAGTCAATATCATTACAAAGTCATCATAAAAATTAAATAATAACCACTTGATTATTGTAAAAACTCTAATTATTAACATAACTGTCATTAAAAATAATTTTTATTTAAAATTAATTTAAAAACAAGTCAATAAAATATAGCAAATTATCAAGAATTAGTTAAATTTGTCTTAGAAATAACACTAAAACCTTAAATTTTAAAATATACTTTCAATTACTCACAAAAGGGTTAGTAATAATGTTAGTAAAATCCCGCTAACTCTAAAAAATTACCAATGAATTTAATGCTAATTAATAACCTAAAATTTGCCTAAATAAAATCATTAAAACACACCAGTAACTTTACGACCAGTACCCTTACGAGCAGTACCAATTGTGAACAGTACCCTTACGAGCAGTACCAATTGTGAACAGTACCCATAGAGGGAGAAAATATCTTGTCGGATAAACTCAGAGTATATATATAATAAAACGAATTAACAATAACTCCATCAAATTGAATCTGTCAAATTATCACAAATTTTGATAAAAAATCTTATTCATCAAATATTGAAAATCGTAAATTGATGCAGAAATTAAGTTTTATGAATATTTAAATAAATAATAATAAAACATCGAAAATAAAATAATAAGAACTTCGCAAATAATAATAATAATAATAATAATAATAATAATAATAATAATAATAATAATAATAATAATAATAATAATAATAATAATAATAATAATAATAATAATAATAATATTGATAAAAACTTTGAAAATAATTTGAAAATAATTCTTTGAAAATAATACTTTGAAAAATATTCGATGAAAAATTCCTGAAATAATCATGAAAATGTTGAAAATCGTGAAAATATTGAAAATGTGGAAAATTATTAAAATAATCATGCAAATGATGAAAATGTTGAAAATCATGTAATTGACGTAGAAATTAAGTTTTATGAATATTTAAGTAAATAATAATAATGAAACTTCTAAATTAAATAATAATTAGAACTTTGCAAATAATAAAAAATAATAATAATAAAAAATAATAATAATAATTCTTTGAAAATAATTCTTTGAAAATAATACTTTGAAAAATATTTGATGAAAATGTTCCTGAAATAATCATGAAAATGCTGAAAATCGTGAAAATGTTGAAAATCATGAAAATGTTGAAAATCGTGAAAATATTGAAAATGTAGAAAATTATGAAAATAATGAAAATTATTAAAATATTCATGCAAATGATGAAAATGTTGAAAATCATGAAATTGACGTAGAAATAAAGTTTTATGAATATTTTCAATAATAATCATAATAATAATAATAATAATAATAATAATAATAATAATAATAATAATAATAATAATAATAATAATAATAATAATAATAATATTAATAATAGTAATAATAAGAACTTTGAAAAAACTGTTTGAAAATAAGCTAACGGAAATATTACTTTGAAAAATATTTGATGAAAATGTTCATGTAACTAATGAAAATGTTCCTGAAATAATAATGAAAATATTGAAAATTATTAAAATATTCATGCAAATGATGAAAGTGCTGAAAAGCATGAAATGGACGTAGAAATTAGGTTTTATGAATATTTGCAAATTATAATAATAATAAGAAGAAGAATTTTCAAAATTACTTTCAAAATAACTTTAGAAATATTAATAATAATAATAATAATAATAATAATAATAATAATATTAATAATAATAATAATAATAATAATAATAATAATAATAATAATAATAATAATAATAATAATAATAATAATAATAATAATAATAATAATAATAATAATAATAATAATAATAATAATAATAATAATAATAATAATAATAATAATAATAATAATAATAATAATAATAATAATAATAATAATAATAATAATAATAATAATAATAATAATAATAATATTGATTAAAACTTTGAAAATAATAAATAACATCTTCCGCGCAGGCGTTAATATCTTTCCCAATAATAATGATAAATTAAATTATTACGTAATCGATAATTAAAACAAAAAAATAATAATATAATATTTTGTCGGATAGACTAGGAGTATATAATAATAATAATAATAATAATAATAATAATAATAATAATAATAATAATAATAATAATAATAATAATAATATACTTTGAAAATAAGAAATTTGAAACATGACAAAGTTAACCAATAAATTAGTCGCTCGAAATGAGAATTCGGTAAGTTACATTCGAAATATTCACGAATTTCTGATATCTATGATCATCCATTTCTCACTAAATTGCCTAAGAATTTTTAACTAATATACATGTGCTTTAATTAATATACTCTTGCGACATGTTGAATGTAAGCAGTACCCTTACGACAAATACACATAGGGGGACAAAATATATTGTCGGATAAATTCAGACTATATATAAAAACTTACAATATGCTATGGTTTTTATTGATTACTTTGTTGTATATTGCATTGATACATCAAAATGTCAGATAATATTTATAAATTAACTAAAAAATACACAAAAATACTATATTACCTAAGAATTCAGTTATGTTTCTAGTTAAATAATTGAGATAATTGGTATTACTATCAACTATATAAAAAAAATTGTTATGAATCCAGGAATATTTAAATTAAATGGTACAGCCAAAAACCATGGATTTCTAACTAAATTTTTAAATTTATCTGGAAATATTTTACTTAAGAAATTGCTATATATTTAAAATAACCATGTACTATTCATCAAATTGCCTAAAAATTTGCTATATGGTGTTGTTAAATAAAATAATCATAATAATAAAATTAAAAATAATAATATTATGTCAGGGCATGAAAAAATAATATATGACTAATAAATTTGCAATACAAGTGCATAATTAACAAAGACTTTGCAAAAAATGGGCATGATTAACAAAGACATTAGAAATATTATCTTTGCATTATGTCGAAGATGATTATGGCAGTAATATCAGAGGAGAATGAATGGACAGAAGAAAAGCAACATTATGATTTATAATAATTGTAAATATAATTGTATATATAATTGTATATAATATAAAATTGTAAATTTCCATATATAAATAGCACTATTTCAAAATTAATACAAATATTAAAACAAAATGAATATGTTTTAATCAAAAAGTATTACAATAAAACAATAAATTTATAAAAACAAATTAAAACATTTATTTACGAAACAATAATAACCAATACTACTGCAACATATAATGGCAGCTTTAAAATATTGGTTAAGGTTTCTTCTGCTTTTCCAACATCTTCATGGTTTGTGCGAAGATCTTTTTCCATTTTGATGAACTCATGGGTATATTTCATTCTGAATAATCTAAAATAATATCATATATTATAAATACTAGACCATTCCATTCATCATATCACCAACATTTGGTAGTTGCGCCCAATATATTTAATTACCAAAATGATTTCATATTATTCAATGTTTGAAAATTTTCTACATTATAGAACCGTCATTATGTATGGTAATAATTCATTTGACTTTGATATTGTATTGATTTGTATTGAGAACTTACATGTATATAGTATGATATTCATTAATCAGTGTTGAACAGGCTTGACAATTGTGAACATTCTTCTCGTGACACTTAGAACAAACAATTACGTGACCACACGGTAAATACAAAACTGAAACTTGATTTTCTTTACAAATTGAGCAAGTTAAATACCTTTTCTTAACATCGTTCAGTTTTTCCGTTAGCTTATTTTCAATCAATCGGCTTTTGCTATCCATTCATAAATCAATCTACTATATCCCGGTTTCAACCTTAAATACATACAACTCCAAAAGTATTCATTCAGTGAATCGTTGTTTACCACTATTTTTTCTAAATACATTAAATAACTAGATAACTTTAAAATGCATTTATCATAATTAAATAAATCAATCAAATATTCAATAGAGGAATGTTGAAAATTTTTAAAATATTTATGATTTTCTTATCACTGTAAGTATCATGATTATTTATAAAATCTTCAACTGTGTTGTTAAAAAATTTCAATGAACGCTTATCTTCGGAATAGGTTGGACTTAATTTTTCCTTATTTCTAGTAGGACTTCCTTGCTATAAATGACATATATAAAAATATTGACAAAATAATAAAGTTACCAAATGTGTTTTGTGATTTACACATTCATATTCAACAGTTTTACTTGTAGAAATCATCAGTAATAAATAAATTTCTTAATAACTAAATTACTTTTGTTTTTTACATTTATAAAAATTGAGATAGCCAATCAAATTAGAGTTTTCAAAATGTAGAAATTGTAACCATGGTTGAACCTTCAAATGTTTAAGTAACATCATATTGTATAACAATAATAATAAGCATGACTAGTACCCTTGCAACCTGTTGAGTGTGAACAGTACCCATAGGGGGACAAAATATTTTGTCGGATAGACTAGGAGTATATAATAATAATAATAATAATAATAATAATAATAATAATAATAATAATAATAATAATATACTTTGAAAATAAGAAATTTGAAAATGACAATAATAATATTTTATAAATAAAATAAGAATTTTGAAGAAAATAATCATGAAAATGTTGAAAATCGTGAAAATATTGAAAATGATGAAAATATTGAAAATGATGAAAACGTTAAACATTATTGAAAATGTTCCTGAAAAGAATCATCAAATATTGAAAATCGTAAATTGATGCAGAAATTAAGTTTTATGAATATTTAAATAAATAATAATAAAACATCGAAAATAAAATAATAAGAACTTCGCAAATAATAATAATAATAATAATAATAATAATAATAATAATAATAATAATAATAATAATAATAATAATAATAATAATAATAATAATAATAATAATAATAATAATAATAATATTGATAAAAACTTTGAAAATAATTTGAAAATAATTCTTTGAAAATAATACTTTGAAAAATATTCGATGAAAAATTCCTGAAATAATCATGAAAATGTTGAAAATCGTGAAAATATTGAAAATGTGGAAAATTATTAAAATAATCATGCAAATGATGAAAATGTTGAAAATCATGTAATTGACGTAGAAATTAAGTTTTATGAATATTTAAGTAAATAATAATAATGAAACTTCTAAATTAAAATAATAATTAGAACTTTGCAAATAATAAAAAAATAATAATAATAAAAAATAATAATAATAATTCTTTGAAAATAATTCTTTGAAAATAATACTTTGAAAAATATTTGATGAAAATGTTCCTGAAATAATCATGAAAATGCTGAAAATCGTGAAAATGTTGAAAATCATGAAAATGTTGAAAATCGTGAAAATATTGAAAATGTAGAAAATTATGAAAATAATGAAAATTATTAAAATATTCATGCAAATGATGAAAATGTTGAAAATCATGAAATTGACGTAGAAATAAAGTTTTATGAATATTTTCAATAATAATCATAATAATAATAATAATAATAATAATAATAATAATAATAATAATAATAATAATAATAATAATAATAATAATAATAATAATAATAATAATATTAATAATAGTAATAATAAGAACTTTGAAAAAACTGTTTGAAAATAAGCTAACGGAAATATTACTTTGAAAAATATTTGATGAAAATGTTCATGTAACTAATGAAAATGTTCCTGAAATAATAATGAAAATATTGAAAATTATTAAAATATTCATGCAAATGATGAAAGTGCTGAAAAGCATGAAATGGACGTAGAAATTAGGTTTTATGAATATTTGCAAATTATAATAATAATAAGAAGAAGAATTTTCAAATTACTTTCAAAATAACTTTAGAAATATTAATAATAATAATAATAATAATAATAATAATAATAATATTAATAATAATAATAATAATAATAATAATAATAATAATAATAATAATAATAATAATAATAATAATAATAATAATAATATAATAATAATAATAATAATAATAATAATAATAATAATAATAATAATAATAATAATAATAATATTGATTAAAACTTTGAAAATAATAAATAACATCTTCCGCGCAGGCGTTAATATCTTTCCCAATAATAATGATAAATTAAATTATTACGTAATCGATAATTAAAACAAAAAAATAATAATATAATATTTTGTCGGATAGACTAGGAGTATATAATAATAATAATAATAATAATAATAATAATAATAATAATAATAATAATAATAATAATAATAATAATATACTTTGAAAATAAGAAATTTGAAAATGACAATAATAATATTTTATAAATAAAATAAGAATTTTGAAGAAAATAATCATGAAAATGTTGAAAATCGTGAAAATATTGAAAATGATGAAAATATTGAAAATGATGAAAACGTTAAACATTATTGAAAATGTTCCTGAAAAGAATCATCAAATATTGAAAATCGTAAATTGATGCAGAAATTAAGTTTTATGAATATTTAAATAAATAATAATAAAACATCGAAAATAAAATAATAAGAACTTCGCAAATAATAATAATAATAATAATAATAATAATAATAATAATAATAATAATAATAATTATAATAATAATAATAATAATAATAATAATAATAATAATAATAATATTGATTAAAACTTTGAAAATAATAAATAACATCTTCCGCGCAGGCGTTAATATCTTTCCCAATAATAATGATAAATTAAATTATTACGTAATCGATAATTAAAACAAAAAATAATAATATAATCAACGATTTAAACAAAATTAAATTATTACATAATCGATAATTTAAACAAAAATAAAAATATTATTATATAATCAACGATTTAAACAAAATTAAATTATTAAGTAATCGATAATTTAAAAAAATATATATAATTAACGATTTAAACAAAATTAAATTATTACGTAATTGATAATTAAAACAAAAAAATAATAATATTATCATATAATCAACGATTTAAACAAAATTAAATTATTACGTAATCGATAATTAAAACAAAAAAAATAATAATATGACCTTGAAAATAATAATATTTTGAAAAATAATAATATGACCTTGAAAATAATAATATTTTGAAAAATAATAATAATAATTATAATAATAATAATAATAATAATATCTTTAGAAATAATAATGTTAATAATGAGATATATGGCTCAATCGAAAGGTCCTGGATTGGGCTTTCAAATGAGCTATCGTTGAATAATGTTCGTTGGCGGGAACTCTGTAAATTTAAATTTTAAAATATGACCTTGAAAAAAAATTTGACCTTGAAAAAAAAATAATATTTTAAAAAATAATAATAAAATAGTCAAATGACCTTGAAAATGGTCTCGGGACAATGTTAATAACTTTGCTAATATTAATGATGGTGATGACCATTATAAGTCATTCGAAAGGTCTTGCACCAAGCTTCAAAATAAGATATCGATCGATGAAATAAAATGATGGGAACGATAACTTTTGGCATGCCAAATAGTAGGGCACCGCTAGCACACTTAATAATATTTTTGAAAAATAATAATAATTATATGACCTTGAAAATGGTCTTGGGAAAATGTTAATAACTTTGTCAATATTGATGATGATGGTACTTTCAATAGCTTATTCGAAAGGTCTTGCACCAAGCTTCTAAATAAGCTATCGATCGATGAAATAAAATGATGGGAACGATAACTTTTGGCATGCCAAATAGTAGGGCACCGCTAGCACACTTAATAATATTTTGAAAAAATAATAATAAAAATAATAATATTTTTTAAAAATAATAATATGACCTTGATTAATCATCGCGATGACTCATGTGACCTTGGCAATGACCTTGGATGAGTCATGCGACCTTGAAAATGACCTTGATGAGTCATAGGATGACTCAGATGACCTTGAGAATGACCTTGATGAGTCATGGTCTTTGTTTAAATGACCTTGAAAATTTTGATGAGTCATAGTATGAGTCATGTGACCTTGAAGGTGACCTTGATGAGTCATAGTGTGAGTCATATGACCTTGAAAATAATCTTGATGAGTCATGGTCTTTGTTTAAATGACCTTGAAAATTTTGATGAGTCATCGGATGAGTCATGGCCTTTGTTTCAATGACCTTCATGAGTCATATGTCTTTGTTTAAAATTTGACCTTGAAAAAAATTTTTAAAAAAATTTTCCTGTCGGGGGGGGGGGGTACTGTGCTAGCGGTGCCCAATCCATCTATTATATTAATTTCTTAATATTATTTCATGTCCTAATCTAGAGCCCATTCTCGCAGTCTTTGCGGAGGTCCATGAATTCGATTGATCTTTCGAAGCTTGTTTTGAGAGGCAATGAGTATTACTTCTTCTGTCTGATCGTCATTCATGTCTGGCGTTTCATCTAATGATAACGGAATTTCATTCTCCTAACCCATTTGGAGATAGTTGGTTGTTACTTGCTAATTTCATGATCGGGTTGTAGTCATCTTCTGAGATGATCCATGATGTATTCCTGCCATTTGGCATGAGAAAAGTCTGACAAGAGGTGTTATTAGTTAAGCCAGATTTGTAGTTCACAACTTCACCTTGTTGGAATGGAGGTATTATCGGTCTGCGTATTTGCGGTTTGAACTGCTCGTTTCACGAAGTCTCTCGGGAATGAACACTCTAGTGCCATTATACAGCATGTTGTTGTCGATTGTGAGACTTTTATAATTTTTTTTAAATTGTGCTTCAAATTGAATGCATCTGGACCATCTTCCACTTTTCTTTGTTTACGGTGATTTTCTTTTCTTTTAGGCGTTACTTTACTGCGTCTAACCGTTTTTTTAACGAAACATCATTCTCTCCAAAAACCAGAACGTCATCTTGGTATATAAGAATACCTTTTATATTTGATAAAATTTCCTCCATGGTTCTTTGAAATATCGCCGAAGCATTTATCATGCCCATCTGCAGGCGATTTATATAGTATAAGCCTTTTGATGTATTAATGATTGATAGTTGCCGTGCCTCTTTATCAAGCTCGATTTGCCAATAGGGCGATTTCAGGTCTACTTTGGCAAAACGTTTTGCATTTTTCATACGTGCGAATATAGTTTCTATCTTGGGTAGATGATATGATTCCGTCTTGATTTTTTGGTTTATATG
This sequence comes from Schmidtea polychroa, assembly GCA_959609185.1. Lineage (NCBI taxonomy): Eukaryota > Metazoa > Platyhelminthes > Tricladida > Dugesiidae > Schmidtea > Schmidtea polychroa. The sequence continues at coordinate 12,049 of CAUHTR010002723.1, read as the reverse complement.
AACTTTGAAATCCACACACATCTTTATATCTCCATTCTCTTTCTTTATCCATACTACGAGAGAACAATTCATTACTGGATCTTTGCATTGCGAGATGTGGTAATTCCTCGTTGATTCTTGTTTCCATTGCCAACGATACGGTTCTTGCTTTACAGAATACATTCCTGGCCTCTTTTATTGGTATCATTGTGGCTTGAATTCCTTTGATTGTGGGAAGAAATGTACTCTTCATCGTGACATTGTGATTGCTGGTTTCTGCTTCTTAAAGATCTCTGCCTAAAAGACCATATGGTTTATCTGATTCAATAACAGTTAATATTATGAACTGACGCTTGGTTTTAGTTTCTACATCAGCAAGAAACTGACCTCGGCACATCATCGTATGACCATCGTATGCTGACAATTTGACTTGCGAATGAGTTAACTAATATTCTCCCACATATTGAACGATATTATCGACACATCTGCACCCGTGTCAACCTGCATAAGTACATCGCGCGAGTTTATTTGGCAATTTACTAGCTCCTTTCTACACAACTTAATTGCGATGATTGTTCCAATATCTGAGTTTATGCTTTCTTGATCCATAACGTGAATACTCGGTTTATTTGATCTACTTGATGATCTACATACTCCAGCAAAGTGATTTACTTTCCAACATTTGGTGCAATTTTTCCCAAATGCAAGGTATTTGCCATGTCTATGTCCACAACCACAATACTTACATTTCTCTCTTGGAATAAATTCTTTTCGTGAATAAAATGTATTCATATTTTGTTCATCTTCATTTGATTTCTCGAAATTTGTAGTGAATATCTTGACCTGTTCCATGTCTTGTATGATCTCTTGAATATGTTCCACCGATACTTCGCCGTGTTCTATTTTTTCAAGAAGGTATAATTTCGCTTTGTCGTCATAAAGACCGGCTGTAACTGACATTCTTATCATATCTTTTACTGGATCTTTTGATTCTTTTAGTTTTTCGAACTCACAGAATTATGCGCCTTTCCGAAGTCGTACAATGAAATCTGAAACATTTTCGGATTTTTCTTGTTTTATCTTGAAATATCTGCTTTTTTCTGCTACAACCAACCTTGATTTCGGATGTGTATTTCCTTATTGCTGATTTCTTCATATCTGATCGTTTGAATTGTTCTTGGGGATAAAATGGATCGGATTTTGTTAAGTGCCTCGAACCCACATAAAGCCATGAAGTTGTCTGTAATTGATAATTTTGTTTCGGAATCCGTCCATTGGTTTATTCTGATTATCGCATTGAATGTGAGTAGCCAAGTTTTGCATCGGTCTGTATTTGTGAGATCCATAGGTGGTAATCCTGCTCGTGACGCCATTGAAGTGAATTGAATAATACGTTTTAATTCAAAAATCTATTCTTTAAAAACATCTGTTTATTTAAACAATTTTAATAATATTAATTTCTTAATATTATTTCACTATGATTTCCAAATTTTAATTATATATATTTAATAGTTTAAATTTTAAAATATATACTTAATCAAATTGTATAAATTATACATCGTTCAATAACAGTCGATGTTCGGGAATACCATTTATACTAACTATGAAAAATATAATTAATAACGAAAATTTATTAATTATAAAATTGCGATAGCGATATCCGAATGCCATGCTTTCTAAAATGTTCTTGCTGTTTTGGTGCTAAGAATTTCTATCTTCATATTTTTTTAAACGTCCTTTTTTCTAGATTTCTTGTTATTTGAAAACATACGTATTATTTTATTTTGATTATTTAAACAAGTCCTTTTTCTTATATGTCCTCTAGTATATATATGCAAATATATATAAAGTGGAGGCACTACACTATTGAATTAAAATTGAGTTAAAATTTTCCATGACAATTACTTACAAATATCCAGGCATTCTAAATTATGTACCAATCAACTTGTGTGAACCATTCAAATGACGAAGTGATTAACTTCACTTTTTCAATTCTACACCAAATTCCAAAATTCAGTAACCTCTATAATTCACGTTGGTGTGCACACCAGTTGAGGTGAGTCACCATTTACGTGAAAATGAAGTTATTCAATTTCTTAAAATGGTTTTCAGGTCAATTTTTTAATTTCAAGTAACTTTAAGACTTGAAATTTGATTTTATATAATTATGAGATCATTATTCAAGTTCTTAACCCTTTCCAGCCCAAATTTTTTCAAAACAAAAAAAAAATATATGCAGTAAGTAGGTACCAAAACTACTTATTTTATCATAAAAATATTTTACTTCATTTTTTTTGTTGCCCCAACTGCCAACTGTTAAAAACATATCTTACTATAGTTCTCACTAGTTACTGCCAACCGTTTTGGTAGTAGAGAGAAAAAAACTGAGTTTTTAACTAATGATTCCATTTGGAATCACTGGGCTGGAAAGGGTTAAATATTATTGTTAGTCAGCATTTATAATATAACATATTGATAATTAAATTTCAGGTGCTTTTTTAAGAATTTTGACATTGAATGAATTTATTTGGAATTATTTCGATAAAATGTAAGTTAGATATATTTTTGATTATAAATAAATTAACTAATCACCGAAGACATTTATTTTTTTAATATACTTAGGAAAGAAGGAAAGGCCGACTTTTGTCATTTTCTGTATATCTATGAAAATATTAATTTTTTAAAATAATTTATTCAAATTTAAGAATTGTGAATTTCTTTCTGCAAATTCTAATGTTTTATAATTTAATGAATAAATCTTACATTCTCAGATTTCCACCTTCGCGAAAAGGCAGTGTATCCTGAGAAATATCAGTAAATCTAAAGAAAGTTTATATTCTAAATTATTTTATAATTGAATTTTACGATGTATTTGCTTCTTTTTCTCTGAAGCTCAAGGTAGAGCTGTCGGATTCTAAATTAAAAGTATTTTCCTGCATAATTTATTAATAATTTCAAAATAATTATATTTTAACAATATGTTAACAATATGTTAATGGTAATTTCCTTCGGAAAAAAAAGCTATAATAAATTTGCATGGATTTTTCATTATGTGTTTTGTGTTGGTATGTTCAATTATTTTTCTTTCACCTTCACAAATCCTATAATAAAGTTATTAAATTTCGGAACAATTTATACACACAGGTAAGTTTGTGTGTTCCTATACTATAATTTTATTGTTTTTTTAGATTATAGAAGTTACTAAATTTCGGAATTATGTGTAATGCAGAAGCACTTATTAGGCTTTAAATACATTTTCATAACTAATAATTTAATTGCACTAAATGTTAATTTCAATATGTGAGTGAATTTTAATAAATTAAAAATTTATCTTTTTAACATACTTTTTTTAAAACACATTTAAAAATTTTTATTCAATTCAATTTGATTCAATAGTTCTTTTAATTTTCATTAATTGTGACTTAATTGGCATTTCGTAGGTTCTTATTCATCTTTACTCTTTTTAGTTCATTTTCATGATTTTTTCAAATTCTTTCAACTTATTTTTATTAGTTTTTTCCAATTTTATTTAATTTTACTTATCCTTGACTACTTGGATTTCGCGGATTTTTAAGGATTCTCTTTATTTTTACCTAATTAAATTATATTTTCCTAATTTAGATCTTTTTTTCATAATATTTTTTTACCAGATATTTCATTTTTGTCTTTATTTCCTTATTTTCGACTTTGTTTGAACTTGTTTTAACGTTGATATTTGATTCTTTTATGTTTATGTTATTTTCCCTGTAGTTCTTTCGTCTGTTAATATTTCTATTATTTTTTTTTCTTTCATTTTACATTATTTATTAGCTGTTCTCTTTATATCCCAACCCCCCTCCCCATAGGAATAAAAATTGCAAGTAACAAAAATTATGTCATAACTTTTTATTTCTGACTATAGTGAGGAGGTCTCGATGGGTCCTAGGATTTTCAATACAAAATCCGATCATCGTTAAAAAAGCCATGGTAATTTAAGGTCCCATAATATTTTTAATACAAAATTCAACTATTACTAAGAAAGCCATGATATCAAAATATTAGGATTATTATTTTCATCATCTCTATTTTACCAAATATGACGGATGTTATCATTATTCTCATTATTATTCGCCATTCTGTATATTGTTCGATTTCTCAAATTATATATAATTTCAAGTTGATTATCAATGTTATCACAAAAATTATTTAATTAAAATTATTTAAGTGTCCAATAATTCTTTAATATTGTTGGGTTTTAGTTAATTTAAGTCAGTAACCTCTGACTTCTCGTGTCCTTTCAATCAAAACAATTAACTACCCAACGTATATTTGAATCACAAAAATATATATTCTTTTCTCAACAATAAACAATCAATAATCAAAGTTAAGTTTGACCGATTCTCCGCTCGTTGTTGATGCTTTTTAAGTTGATGCTTTTTCTTAGGTTCTCTTGATCAACGTTTTCCCTTTTTTCTGTTTGATTGGATCCTTTTTCACCTTTTTGTATTCCTATTCTATATCTTCTTTTCCCCCAATCTTCTTAATTCGTTTTTACCTTTCTCCTATTCTCGTTTCTTCTTACCCTAACTGAGGCAAAATGCCGATTTGCTCTGATTTTCCCATTCCTTTTATACTCTTCGAAATCGGGATGATAAATGGTTATTGCCGAGCCAATCTCTCACTTGACATTCGACTCCACATATCTGCTTCGACTGTCACCATAATGGTCTAACGTATAAAGATAATTAATGGCCCGTCCGGCTTTTCTGCACGCACTATTTTCTCATTGATCTTTCCCCATTAATCATTGTGTCACGATGATGGGCCAAAATCTTCATTTTATTTACTTTTCTCTTTGTTTACCCAGTTCGGGTTACCTTCATCTCTCGGGTTCTCCACTGGCTCGGGTTTCCCATTAGCTCGGGTTTTCTATTAGCCAATTAATTAATTGATTAACGTTTTCTGTTTTAACACATTTGAATGCTTTTCGACCCTTTCTAACCATTTTCTGATAATTCCCTAATCATCACCTTGTTGACCATTTGCAAATCTATACCTGTCCCGTTTTCCCAATTCGATTTCGATGATTTTACAATTTATTGATTTTTCTGGGATTTCCGGATTCTTGCCTTTCGCAACTGCTTTTGCCCAGTTTCTAATACTGCTTCCATCATACTTTCTTTTACTATCAATTCTGTGCATGGTCACGCTTTTATTTGTCATTTTCTTCACTTACGTTTTATTTAAATTTTCGACCTAAATTTCATTTAAATCTATTTTAATTTACAGACCTCAACAATATATATATATATATCAACAATCNTGGTTTTCAGGTCAATTTTTTAATTTCAAGTAACTTTAAGACTTGAAATTTGATTTTATATAATTATGAGATCATTATTCAAGTTCTTAACCCTTTCCAGCCCAAATTTTTTCAAAACAAAAAAAAAATATATGCAGTAAGTAGGTACCAAAACTACTTATTTTATCATAAAAATATTTTACTTCATTTTTTTTGTTGCCCCAACTGCCAACTGTTAAAAACATATCTTACTATAGTTCTCACTAGTTACTGCCAACCGTTTTGGTAGTAGAGAGAAAAAAACTGAGTTTTTAACTAATGATTCCATTTGGAATCACTGGGCTGGAAAGGGTTAAATATTATTGTTAGTCAGCATTTATAATATAACATATTGATAATTAAATTTCAGGTGCTTTTTTAAGAATTTTGACATTGAATGAATTTATTTGGAATTATTTCGATAAAATGTAAGTTAGATATATTTTTGATTATAAATAAATTAACTAATCACCGAAGACATTTATTTTTTTAATATACTTAGGAAAGAAGGAAAGGCCGACTTTTGTCATTTTCTGTATATCTATGAAAATATTAATTTTTTAAAATAATTTATTCAAATTTAAGAATTGTGAATTTCTTTCTGCAAATTCTAATGTTTTATAATTTAATGAATAAATCTTACATTCTCAGATTTCCACCTTCGCGAAAAGGCAGTGTATCCTGAGAAATATCAGTAAATCTAAAGAAAGTTTATATTCTAAATTATTTTATAATTGAATTTTACGATGTATTTGCTTCTTTTTCTCTGAAGCTCAAGGTAGAGCTGTCGGATTCTAAATTAAAAGTATTTTCCTGCATAATTTATTAATAATTTCAAAATAATTATATTTTAACAATATGTTAACAATATGTTAATGGTAATTTCCTTCGGAAAAAAAAGCTATAATAAATTTGCATGGATTTTTCATTATGTGTTTTGTGTTGGTATGTTCAATTATTTTTCTTTCACCTTCACAAATCCTATAATAAAGTTATTAAATTTCGGAACAATTTATACACACAGGTAAGTTTGTGTGTTCCTATACTATAATTTTATTGTTTTTTTAGATTATAGAAGTTACTAAATTTCGGAATTATGTGTAATGCAGAAGCACTTATTAGGCTTTAAATACATTTTCATAACTAATAATTTAATTGCACTAAATGTTAATTTCAATATGTGAGTGAATTTTAATAAATTAAAAATTTATCTTTTTAACATACTTTTTTTAAAACACATTTAAAAATTTTTATTCAATTCAATTTGATTCAATAGTTCTTTTAATTTTCATTAATTGTGACTTAATTGGCATTTCGTAGGTTCTTATTCATCTTTACTCTTTTTAGTTCATTTTCATGATTTTTTCAAATTCTTTCAACTTATTTTTATTAGTTTTCCAATTTTATTTAATTTTACTTATCCTTGACTACTTGGATTTCGCGGATTTTTAAGGATTCTCTTTATTTTTACCTAATTAAATTATATTTTCCTAATTTAGATCTTTTTTTCATAATATTTTTTTACCAGATATTTCATTTTTGTCTTTATTTCCTTATTTTCGACTTTGTTTGAACTTGTTTTAACGTTGATATTTGATTCTTTTATGTTTATGTTATTTTCCCTGTAGTTCTTTCGTCTGTTAATATTTCTATTATTTTTTTTTCTTTCATTTTACATTATTTATTAGCTGTTCTCTTTATATCCCAACCCCCCTCCCCATAGGAATAAAAATTGCAAGTAACAAAAATTATGTCATAACTTTTTATTTCTGACTATAGTGAGGAGGTCTCGATGGGTCCTAGGATTTTCAATACAAAATCCGATCATCGTTAAAAAAGCCATGGTAATTTAAGGTCCCATAATATTTTTAATACAAAATTCAACTATTACTAAGAAAGCCATGATATCAAAATATTAGGATTATTATTTTCATCATCTCTATTTTACCAAATATGACGGATGTTATCATTATTCTCATTATTATTCGCCATTCTGTATATTGTTCGATTTCTCAAATTATATATAATTTCAAGTTGATTATCAATGTTATCACAAAAATTATTTAATTAAAATTATTTAAGTGTCCAATAATTCTTTAATATTGTTGGGTTTTAGTTAATTTAAGTCAGTAACCTCTGACTTCTCGTGTCCTTTCAATCAAAACAATTAACTACCCAACGTATATTTGAATCACAAAAATATATATTCTTTTCTCAACAATAAACAATCAATAATCAAAGTTAAGTTTGACCGATTCTCCGCTCGTTGTTGATGCTTTTTAAGTTGATGCTTTTTCTTAGGTTCTCTTGATCAACGTTTTCCCTTTTTTCTGTTTGATTGGATCCTTTTTCACCTTTTTGTATTCCTATTCTATATCTTCTTTTCCCCCAATCTTCTTAATTCGTTTTTACCTTTCTCCTATTCTCGTTTCTTCTTACCCTAACTGAGGCAAAATGCCGATTTGCTCTGATTTTCCCATTCCTTTTATACTCTTCGAAATCGGGATGATAAATGGTTATTGCCGAGCCAATCTCTCACTTGACATTCGACTCCACATATCTGCTTCGACTGTCACCATAATGGTCTAACGTATAAAGATAATTAATGGCCCGTCCGGCTTTTCTGCACGCACTATTTTCTCATTGATCTTTCCCCATTAATCATTGTGTCACGATGATGGGCCAAAATCTTCATTTTATTTACTTTTCTCTTTGTTTACCCAGTTCGGGTTACCTTCATCTCTCGGGTTCTCCACTGGCTCGGGTTTCCCATTAGCTCGGGTTTTCTATTAGCCAATTAATTAATTGATTAACGTTTTCTGTTTTAACACATTTGAATGCTTTTCGACCCTTTCTAACCATTTTCTGATAATTCCCTAATCATCACCTTGTTGACCATTTGCAAATCTATACCTGTCCCGTTTTCCCAATTCGATTTCGATGATTTTACAATTTATTGATTTTTCTGGGATTTCCGGATTCTTGCCTTTCGCAACTGCTTTTGCCCAGTTTCTAATACTGCTTCCATCATACTTTCTTTTACTATCAATTCTGTGCATGGTCACGCTTTTATTTGTCATTTTCTTCACTTACGTTTTATTTAAATTTTCGACCTAAATTTCATTTAAATCTATTTTAATTTACAGACCTCAACAATATATATATATATCAACAATCATATATACATACTTCAAATTAAGATTCTACATTGGCGGAACTTTGAAAATTTAAATTTTAAAGATATGACGTTGTAAAAAAATATGAAAAAAATATGACCTCGGAAAATAATAATAATAATAATAATAATAATAATAATGATAATAATAATAATAATAATAATAATAATAATAATAATAATAATAATAATAATACTACTACTACTAATAATAATAATAATAATAATAATAATAATAATAATAATAATAATAATAATAATAATAATAATAATAATAATAATAATAATAATAATAATAATAATAATAATAATAATAATAATAATAATAATAATAATAATAATAGTAATTTACCCTTACGAAATGTTGAGTGTGATCAGTATCCTTACGAGCAGTACCCATAGGATGATAAAATGCCTTGTCGGATAAAGTCTGAATATATATAATAAAAGTATATATTATAATATCTTTGTTAAATTTGGGTAGAAAAAACACACTTAATTAGTTTGATATATATTTTAAAAAATTTGAGGGTATGGCCTTCGAGGGTTTGACCATCATACTCATCTACCTTTTGTTTGATATACATATTATAAGGTTTGAAAAAATTTGAAGGTTATTAACCCTTAGAAGGTTTTACACTCACCATCCGCCTTCAAGATGATTATCCATCATACTCACCTCTCAAGTACCTTTCAAATGAGCTATGATTATATTAAATCCATTGGCGGGAACTCTGAAAATTAAAATGGTAAAATTTGAGCATGACACATCGCATGATTCATATGATCTTGAGAATTTCCTTAAAAATGCTCTTGCATGAGTCATGTGATTTTAAAATTTTAAATAAATTTTAAATAAAAGTACAAAAAAATTTGTCCCTGAAAATTTGAGACTGAAAATCTGTTTCAGGCATACGTACCTGAAGGGTTAATTTTGTAATTATAAAACAATTAAAAATTATATGTGTGGACATAGTTGTGATGGAGGTTGTAGTTTTTATCGTTATTATTGTTAATTATTGTTAATTTATGTTATTTTGGTGAAGATTTTGTAGAGCCCGAAAGAGTCACCGTTAAAACTTGTAGCGGGACAATCGGGGTGCGTGCTATGTTCAAAATATAATAATCGCGAACAATATGAAGTTACGAATATAACGCGAAACAATAATAAAATGTTACATCTTTTAAACTTTATTATAACAAAGAAATAAAACCTCGTGTTAATCTTGGATTTTCGTAAATTGTAGTTCAAAATATCTTCTTTGATTTTCTCTGCACTATAAACTATTTAGGAAATTTATATATCGAGAAATATGCTTCAAATACAAATATAGTTCGATTAAAAACAACTGATTGACGAAACAGTATCTGCGTTTTCCGAAAACTTCTTTCTCCTTTCTTCACAATACTCTTGGGCAATCTCTGATATCAATAGAATTTTTATTTCCTTGAATATAGCTGAAGATTTTCTTTTTCTTTAGTTTTGAGGTTCCGATGATGGTAAAATATATAATATAAGATTGTTGTTAGAGTTAGAAGATTCTTGAAAATAATATCAAAACGTCGGTAATTTTATTTCTAGTAAATTTGGTTTTTATTCAATTTTGCTTTTTTGTACTTGTCTTAATATTTTCTTCGATTTTTTTTCGATTTAACTTTTTTGTAATTTACTATAGCGATAATTTACTATAGTAAATTATCGCTATATAGTTTTTTATTAAAAATCTGGATTTCCCAGATGGTTGTATTTTATATCTTAGTATACACAATTCCTAATTGTGAGTACTAAAATATTAACAAAAATAACTGTACATTACAATAGTAAACCTAATTGAGAAGACTATTCAAGTACTATTAACTTTGAATTTATCAAAGGTTTGATAAGAATAAACATAAAGTCTTTTATCAATCGTTTTTGGTATTGGAAGTACTTTTTCGCCAATTTCATTTTCAATTTGTTTAAATCTATCCCTTAATTAAAACATAATTTCTAAAGAATTTATTAATTAAAATTTACTTGTCTTCATCAGTAATAAAATTAATTGCAATTCCTAGCCTCCCAAATCTTCCGCAACGTCCAATTCTATGCAAATATGTTTCAGTAAAAATAGGTAAATCAAAATTGAAAACCACGTTTACATTCGTAACATCAATGCCTCTAGTCATTATGTCTGTACAGACAAGAAATGTCACAAAACCACAACGAAAATCATGAAAAACTCGATTTCTTGCTTCTTGGTTCATTTTGGAATGGATATAATATGATGAATAACCCGCTTCTATGATGAATTTGACTAAGAGTTCCACTCGTTTCGAAGAATTGCAAAATATAATTGCTTGCTGTATTTCTAAATTTTCAAATAAAAATTTCAAACAGGCAATTTTTTGGTTTTCTTTAAGGTACGCATATAATTGCGTGACCCCTTTCAATGCTAACTCGTTCATGACATTGCAATAATCACAATTTACGATGTACTTTTTCACAAACGATTTCAAATTTAAAGGATATGTGGCAGAAAATAAAACCTTTTGACATCCATATGGTAGATTTGTAATAATGTCTTCAATAAAAGGCTGAATAAAAGGTTTAAAATAGACATTATGCTGACTAGTGTATTTACTTGAAAATCTGAAGACAACAATTTATCCGCCTCATCCAAAATCAAGGTCTTCACATCTACAAACGAATTGAATCTGTGAATCAGCAAGTCGAGAATTCTCCCAGGAGTTCCAATGATAATATTTATTGATTTAGAAAGTCTATATAAATCTTCTGATAAGTTTGTTCCACCGGTACTCACCATTATTTTTATATTACTTAAATATTTTGACAATGTCAAACATACGTTACCAGTTTGGAGTGCTAATTCTCTCGTTGGTGTTAAAATGAGTACTTGAAGGCTTTTTTGAGGATCTACAGTATTTAGCATGCTAACTGCATAAGCTCCAGTTTTACCAGTCCCATTTTTAGATCGTGCTATAACATTTTTGCCTTCCATAATTCTTGGAATTGATATCTCTTGAATCGGAGAAGGACAAAGCCATTGATTTTCAGTTATAGCAAGAAGAAGGTTTGGATTGATATTTAATAATTCGAAAGAGGTGTTTGAAATAGGTTTTACATCTGTCGTTCGAATTCTGTTGAGAAAGTCTTCTCTATTTTCATTTTCTTCGAGAATTTTAGTCTCCATTACATTCTTCGCGTTCGTTTCCAAGGTTATCCATGGACAAAGTAAATTTCTTTTATCATTTATATCATCTTTTATCTTTGAATCTAGCACTTTTTCGATATTAATTTCAGAATGAACTTCCGGTGCTTTGATCTCATTTTTTTCAGCAATTGAAGTTTCTGAGACAATTTCTTTTGAAATTTCAACTTCTTGAAATGATTCAGATGAAACTAGTGAAATTGGTTCATCCATAAGGTACTGAAACTTTTCAAGCCAAATAAATGCTCTATTACTTATGTGTCTATGTTTTGATTAAATTATGAATTAATAATAGATAAAATCTTCTTTCGTTGAAAATTCTAATCATAAGATCAAAGGTTTAGAAAATCGATATGTAGTTGGAAG
>CAUHTR010002722.1:0-28411 GCA_959609185.1 Schmidtea polychroa | reverse complement strand
AAATTATGATTTTTATTTTTTTAAATATTCCTTTTAAACCATTAACATTTAAAATGATATAAAAAAGTACAAAAATTTATTAATGAAAAAATAACAACATAACTAGTATGTTAGTCAAAATATAACAGGCAAGCTGTTATATGGCATTGTAATCTTCTAGAGTGCTCTTTTAGGGATGCTGGCACTATCATCCGTTCACTGAATTTGTTCTTGGGTTTGTTGGTAGAATCCTCTGTGGTTCTCGTATGTCTTTCTGGAGCCCTTTATCACTCTTTCGATCATTTTGGTCTTTACTGGCTCATACTCTTCATATTTGATTCCGAGTTTCCTGAATATATCGCCGTTTCTTTTGTCCCATGTTCCTAGGGAGCATACTACGAATGTTTCGACTGTTGTGTAAATAATAAATACTAAAAATGTAAATAATAAATGTAAATGTAAATAATGTAAAAAATGTAAATAATAAAAAATAATTGTGTAAAATATAAGAAAAATATCATTTACATACAGTTTATAAACAGTGGGTTTCATACATTGGAAAAATGCAATTCTCTTTTCTAAGCTTCCTAAAAATTTGAAGCCATCGTTGTTGCTAAAGGTTTATATATATATATATATATATATATATATATATATATATATATATATATATATATATATATATATATATCAACAAATGTCAAAAATAGAATCAAAAAACCATTTGTAGAATTAGCCATCATCAATACAAACGATGCAGAGAGATACTGGCATTAGTAAGTTCATGTGGTTTTTTCATAGTAATATTTTATACCAAATGTTTAATAATAGATGTACTGGACAGTCATGGTGTTAAGAATCGTTTACCTCGGTATTTATGATAGCTCATGTGGACATTGTGATGTCAGTATTATAATTGTTCATAATATGTTGATATAAAGGGGAGTAAACGCAGACTCGGAACATAACAAATCTGTACAAACGATATGAATAATCCACTTTGAGATCTAAGGGTAACGATAAATGATAGGAAATAACATTTTCATAATAATTCACGCAATCCATAAACTATTTGCAACTCTAAAAAATAAAACTTCACAATGATAATATCACGAATATAAACAAAATTTATAAAGTTTTTGATTGTAGATTGTTTTCAAAAGATCGTATTGAAGTTCAATAATAACATTTATAAAAATTTAAAAGATATTTTCTTATTCGAAATGTTGTCAAATATAACTGAACAAAATCTATGGATATGCTGCTGATTTCTGATTGAACGATTGGTTAAGAAATTTATTATTATTATTATTATTATTATTATTATTATTATTATTATTATTATTATTATTATTATTATTATTATTATTATTATTATTATTATTATTATTATTATTTATATGTATTACAAACTCTAAAATTTACTTATTTTAGATAATTAATAATTAATTAATTAATTAAATTATTTATTAATAATTATACTTCATACTTCAAAATGTAAAATGGGTTTTTTGAAAAAATATTATGATAAAAGATATGATTGGGTGTATAAAATAGTTCTATTAAAATTATTTAAAAACAAAATTTAGATTAAAATAGAAAAAATGTCTCCACAATATATCTAAATAAAAATTCAACACTCACCGCGTAGCCACGATTTCACCAGGGAAATGAGTACTCTTGAAAACCAAGGCAAAGGATCCTTCCTAGGAAAACGGATAAGATTTAAAAAGTCTCAAAACGAAAGTTACCAATTCTGATATGACCATTTCTACTAATTGTCGAAATGATAAATTTTCCTCCGTGCGATTATCATAGAATTGTTTCATCAGTTTGGGAATGACCTCAGTATCAGTATCGGTTTCAAATTTAAATCCTTTGCGTATCTACGTCAAAATGTGAGAAATAAATTGATAACATTAATTTTAATAAAAAATACTAATATCTCTTTGATAGCTTGAAAATTTGTAATTATTCCGTTGTGAATAACTATAAATTCATTATTTTCATCAGATCGAAGTGGATGACTGTTTTTTTCACTTGGAATACCATGAGTTGCCCATCTAGTGTGAGCTATCCCACTATGCGTTTCAACTTCATCGTTATTTATGTCATTGAGTTTGTCTAATCATTGAGATTATTGTGCAGAGCATATAGACTTTCTCTCACCTTTAACTAATTCTTCCTACTCAAAACTTTGCCTTTATTTCTAAAAAGTGCAATTTCCCCATTAGCATTCTTATCGAAGGCAACTCCAGCTGAATCATATCCTCTGTACTCTAACCTTTTTAAACCATTTATTAATATTTCTATAATCTTAACATTAACATTTTAAATGATATAAAAAATATTACCACACATGATGATGAAATTAAAATTTAAACACAGCAATGAGTAATTAGTAATTGAAGCAAATTTTGAAAAGACACGGTTATAATATACGTAAATAGAAATATTCAAACACTTAATAATAAGAATATTCTCTCTTTTTTTATTAAATAGAATAAAATATTAATTTTCAGATTATATATTTTATAAATTCTACATTTATCATTTATTTATTTTGTTAATTCATTGTCAATTCATAATTTTGTTAATTAATTTATTAATTCTATAATTGAATTGAACAAATCAGTACGAAAAATTTTACTTTGGTCAGTCAGTAGTTTTTTTGAGTTCCTACATAAATACAATATTTTCAGCATATAAAACTGCAAATGTCTCTTACTTTTGGTTTTGAATCACATAATTTAGACAATATCATTAAATAAACACAGAAAATAATAAAAAAATAATAAAATATAAAAAAATAATAAAATATAAAAAATATAATAAAATATATAATAAAATATAAAATATAATAAGTAATATAAAACTTCCGCAAACTCTTTTAAAGTTACAGGCCTCAACAATATATATATATATCAACAATCATATATACATAATAATAATAATAATAATAATAATAATAATAATAATAATAATAATAATAATAATAATAATAATGATAATAATAATAATAATAATAATTTACCCTTACGAAATGTTAAGTGTGATCAGTATCCTTACGAGCAGTACCCATAGGATGATTAAATGCCTTGTCGGATAAAGTCTGAATATATATAATAAAAGTATATATTATAATATCTTTGTTAAATTTGGGTAGAAAAAACACACTTAATTAGTTTGATATATATTTTTAAAAATTTGAGGGTATGGCCTTCGAAGGTTTGACCATCATACTCATCTACCTTTTCTTTGATATACATATTATAAGGTTTGAAAAAATTTGAACGTTATTAACCCTTAGAAAGTTCTACACTCACCATCCGCCTTCAAGATGATTTTCCATCATACCTTTCAAATGAGCTATGATTATATTAAATCCATTGGCGGGAACTCTGAAAATTAAAATGGTAAAATTTGAGCATGACACATCGCATGATTCATATGTTCTTGAGAATTTCCTTAAAAATGCTCTTGCATGAGTCATGTGATTTTAAAATTTTAAATAAATTTTAAATAAAAGTACAAAAAAATTTTCTACTCGGGGGATATATGTTTTTGTGCTAGCGGTAACCAGTATTAGCGGTGACCAGTATTAGCGGTGCCCAATCCATATACTCTTTGTCATTAGTTGGTAGTAATTCTTTTTTGGACCAGAAGATGGAAGAAACGCCTGAAGAAAGTAGTCTCAAAACAACATCTTAGTCTCCTAGTTCTTCCACTACTGTTGACGTTCAATTAGATATAAATGATCCAACAAGTAGATGGTTATGTCCTTTCCACACCATGTCTCATCCACACCACTACCCCCTGGAGATTTTTTTAACTCTGAATTTTATAACGGACAAGAAAATATATAGTCTATATATAGAAAAATGCATAGTTTCCATAGAAATGAGCTCCAAAGTCTCTAAATTTACGCCATAATTTAACAACTTCTATATATTATAATGGTCACACCAGTCTTAACTTATAAATTTAAAATCGTATACTTCAACATACGACGAGACAGTGAATAACATCAGCATCAAATGCCATAATTTAACATCATTCATATATTATCAAACATAGAAAATCTTATATTATAGAAATAAAATAAGATTCTTCAACACACGGTGAGACAATGAACAAAAGCTTTAATAAAATACTTAGAAATTTTTTTTAAATATGAAAGTACTTTAAAGTGAAGGTCACACCACTTGACAGAAAAAGTTTTGATAATGTACTTTAAAGTGAAGGTCATACCACTTGACTTTTAAATTGCAATTGTCTTTTTCGGTTTGCTGCATCCGATGGTTTATTTGCGGACATGATGGACTCTTAAATTAATTAATTTAAATTTATTCACAAGCAATCATCATTATCATTTATTATTTCAATCATCATTATGAAATATATGAGATCAGGCAATAGTTGCGTCACTGACAGACGATAGATAACTAGTGAAAACGTGTTAAAACGTGAAAATATACTCGATCAGTTCTCAGAAATTCTATTCGTCAGTTAAATTAACGGGCTAAACACTCTTTAAAAAATAAAACTTAATTGGTCATCAGAAATGCAGTGGCGGGTTGAAAGATATCAGAGTGTAAAATAAAAAATGTTTTTTGGAAATAAATAAATTATAAAATAAATTTTTATTTTGACCGCCATATGTACAGTTTTCCCTTCATTTTGCGCCCCCTATTTATCTGGCTCCGGGCTGGTGCCCGGTCAGCCCGTAGCTTGGGGCGAGACTGATGCAAAAGATCAAAATATTTTATTCTACCCAATACACACTTTCATCTTTGTCTGTATCAAGCAAACACTTGATAAAGGTAAAATGGAACTATGTGATCTTATGTCAAAATGGAAATAAATGAAATATTATAAAAAATAACAGACAAAGAGTGATAAAAAAATAAACGATTTTACTGATAAATTTGCTAAAATAGTGATTTTGTTCACTTTTCTAGAGCAGTTCTTACCAGCCCTATCCCAACTAATTTTCTAATTACTTCCAAAATTTTAGCGTACGGTGGAAGATTGAGAACCATTGTTCCAAAGGATGTTAATAATTAGTGAATATTCGAAAGTTACCAATAAAAACTGATTTTTTCTCTCTAAATTTATGAAGTTCCAACAGCACGCAAATCAAAACCACTCACAGGGACGTATGACGTGCACAGCACGCGCATAAAAATTCCCACACATAATGTTCGTGTAACTAATATAACCTAATACAATATATTATTATGGATTTCACCATTATCTCTATAAAAAAAAGTGTTTGTCCCTGAGACTGAAAATCAGATATGATTGGTGTTAGCTACACTGATACCGAATGATGTCAAAAAGCGCTGGATGTTTTTGGACCAAATTCAGACCCAAAACTGGTGGAGTTGGTAATCATGTATAGTACGATTTTCATGACCTCAGATTAGATCAAGGTTGTACTAGTTTGGTTACACATACTATTAAAAACTTCTGGAAATTCAATTATTTAAAATCATAGACGCATGGTAATGTAGATGGAATCAAAAGTGGATGATATGATTATGAAATTATTGAAAATGGGCATTATTAGGAAATCCCAAAGCCCATGGAATTCACCTACGGTCATGGTAGGGAAGAACGACGGATCAATCAGGATGTGTCAAGATTTTAGGAAGGTTAATGAAGTTAGTGAAAAATTCAGTTTCCCAATCGCAGATCCCAAACAATATTCGATTCTTTGTCCGGATCTTCAGTTTTTTCGTCCTTAGACTTATGGCAGGCATATTATTAAGTATATGTGGATGAAGCGTCTCAGTTAAAAACAGCGTTTTCTACAAAGGAAGGACGGTTTTGCTACAATCGAATGACATTTTGATTATCCACAGCTCCAGCAACTTTCAAAAGACTTATGCACGTACTATTTGATGATATTTTGTATAACGGTGTTGCAGCATATTTAGATGATGTTCTGATATATGGAAAAAATATCGAAGAACACAATAGAAATTTAAAGGAAGTTTTCAAGCGAATTAAATCAGCAGGATTAAGGATCAATCTTAGGAAGTGTAGTTTTTATAAGAGTGAATTGGTATTCTTGGGCCGTAAAATTGCAGCAGAAGGAATATCCACGAATAACAATATGATAAAGAAAATTATTGAGGTTGAAATACCGAAATGCAGCATTTCATTTTTGTAATAAAAGCAAATTATTATCGCAAATTTGTTCCAAAGAGCCAAGCCAAGACACTCCAGATTTTCCAGCTTCCGTTGCAATTTTGAGTTTTGTTCGAATGTGAGTTCCTCAGCCTCTTCTGTTTCAACGTTATTGTTCTGCGCAGTTTCGCCAATTTCCCCGTCATCATCATCGATGAATTTCAGAGAGACTTCCTTCAATGATTTGATGATATTCTTCTCAAATGACTTCTCGAATGCTGGATCTTCATCAACATACTTCTTGAGAATTCAATTATTTCTTCCATTATTCTTGAAATGTTTCACAACTTCTCGAATGTTCTGAATCAATTGTCTGTCGTCTCGCTGAATTCCAATTAAACTCATAGTCAATGGAAAGCGTCTCAGTCTCTTCAGTTTCAATAACTGGCTCATCCATTTCCAAATCTGATGATAGCGGTAGTGAATTCGAATTTTCAATTCCCCCCTCCAGTTCCATGTCATACATTACTTTTGTCACGGCAAAATGAATTGCGTGAACTATGCACAACTGTGGGATTGAAACATTTATTCTTCCAAACTTGACATATACTGCACAACCGTCCATTGAAACGGCAACGATGTCATCCAAATTCAATCCGAATTCCATTAAGATTTTCTCGAAATAAATATTAAGTTCGTCAGCTGGCAGGGAACCCTTTATTATGTGTAAACCAAGATTGAACTTTTCGTCAACACCATTCGATAATGTCAAGTCCATGTATCGATCTTGAGTGTTTGATGACCATTCGTCGAAGGTAAACTTTCCTCTTATTTCTTCATTTCTGCAAGCTTTCCACACAATTCTTGTTTTTTCCTCTCGGCGTAGCTGATCACTATATCTCTGACAGTCGTTTTAGAGAACGAAACTTCTTTTCCTTCCATTCGAGTCCATCTGTAGACATGTTCGGACTCCTCAATTGCTTTAAAGGACATACAAGATATTGAAGCCAAGCGCGCGATAGATGCTTCAAGACTATTATCTATTTTCTCATATCCAAAAGGCTTGTTTGATGTTTGAAACGTCTCCTTGGTCTCCTCATCCTTCGGGAGGAACTCTGATGGATTCGAATGCTCTACTTGCTCTTTCGTTGTTTTGTGTACAGACATGATGTGTTTCCAGAGACTTGAAGTCGTTTTTTTATTGAAAAAAAGTTTTATTGAAAATTAATATATAAGTAATATTGTTTTGATACATATAATAATAAAAATAAATAGAAAATAGCTATGATAAAATAGTTATTCATTTTTTCCATCACTGTCATTGTTTCCGCACTTTGTTAGATTGAGGTATACCTCTATTTTGATCATAAATTTCACATAGATGACGAACTTCCTCATCATCGAATACTGACTGGTGACTCCTTTAGTGGCAATTTCATGTGATCGTAATCAATAATTCTGGCTGTTTTATTTTCAATCGAGAGTATCGCTAATCCATCTTTGTTTTTTCTTTCAATTCGTGGAACATTTTGCTACTGTTGAAGTTTTTGTAGTGTATTAGTACTTGCGGACCCCTCAAACACAGGAGACATATTGCGATTGTCCTTGTTGCACACATGATGGTATGTCACTGTGTGCAGACTAAATAAAAGCAATAATTAATAGTGTTTTTTAGAACAAAATTATTTCTTACATTTGTCAAATCAATTGATTAGATTTAATTACTAATTTGTTTCAAATTTCTTTAAAATTGATTAAATGATCGAAGAAATGACTCACAAACCTTGAATAAATTTTGTTAAATACAGAAATATAATTAATTTGTTTTATCTATTAAAAGGAAAATATTTATTATATATTTTGTTTTATCGAATATTTACTCTTGAGTGTTTACATAAGAGATTATATCGATAAAGAGTTTAGTCAATTTAAAAATGCATAATTATTTAGTCTATATAAATATTTTATATAAATTATATAAAATTTGATATAAAGTTTTTAAAATCTGTTAATTAATTAAAAATAAATTATAATTAAATTTGATTTTTCATTTATTTTCATTCCGATCAAAAAATCACAAAACAAATTTTCGGCTATGCGTTTTTCAAGTGTGGTTTATTTGTAACCCAACCATGAATTCTTGCTTTAAAAAGTCGAATGAAATTTATCTAAGTGGTTTCATGGAAATTAAATCAATTTGATTAAATCTTTTATTTAATTTTTATGATTTTGTTTTGTTCTTTTTGTTGAGGATACCTCAATAATAAAATGAAATAATTATTAAAGTGAGCAAAATGAGTGTAGGGTATAAAATAAATAATATATTGCTCCAGAATTATGAGAAGTAGAAACGAGAGGAAGAAAAGGAAAATGAAAAGGAAAAGGCAAAATTTCAAAAAAAAACAATGAAGTATGTAACAATGTCGCTCCTAATTAATAAGTACAAATTTTGAAGAGGAAACAAAAACAATAAACAAATTAGAAAATGAATGGCCTTATTTCGAAAACTTGACTGAGGTAACTAATAGACTACCAGAATTCGTTATTTTTGTCAACCAATAAACGATGTAGAGTCAGATCTATAATTGTAAGTTTCGCATTTCATCGGTAACCCCAACAGTTATATTTTGTCAGGAATCAAAAGATAAAAATAGACAAATTAGAGCACCACTTCAAAATTTTAAAATATCTAAGTCATTTCAGATGCTAGCTATTGATATAACTGTGCCTTTTCGAAATATTCATAACTATATTCCATTGAATGATATTACTGCACAAATTCTATTTAGACTCCATAAATCTCCCATCAAATATTGGTTCAAATTTCAGGAGTAAGCTATTTGAGGTTTACAATATGATCATTGGAATTAAATAAAGTTTTCATCTCAGTATACTGAATACAGTATACTGAATAGTGGACAGAATTAAAGCAATTCTCCTAAAAATAGGAGTAGGTCGATCGCAGACATTTAAGATAATTTATTATGTTAATTTCAAATCTTTTAATTTAAAATGTGTATTAAAATTTTAATAGACGATGAAACATGAATTTAAAATTAAACAAGTGTCTATTTTATTACTCCCTTCTACTCATTCTCCTGTATGCGTACGCATTTTTCATTTTTACTCCCCGTTTTAAACCTGGTCTTATTACTGTGCTTATGGTGAAATGCAACTATCTATCACTACTCAGAGTGCAGACGGCTTGCAGTTGCTTATCGTATTTTGTTTATTGTTGTAAAATGTGCAGAACCAGAACGGTTACAGCGAGACTTATTGAATAGTCAGAATAGGCATTTTATTGCGATATTCGGAGTTTTTTTAATTGTAGATTAAACGAATTTGAACACAAATAGCCGTTGAGTATTGTTTGACTACTTGTTTTTTACATAACACGTGGATTCAGAAACACCGAGTTTAATATCTATCTAGTTCAAAATTCGACAATACTAATACATCATTTCATGACGGAAATATAGACTTTTCTGTGTTAGAGGGCCCAGTGTGGTATATAAACAAGAAATCCTCAGGTAATCTTTGCGCTCTTTACGCCACTGAATATCAATATTACATAAATGCTAAATTCACTGTAAATATAATTTTTAAATTAAAATTAAAAAATACTAGAGTTTCTTATTTGGTCTTGTCAATTGTCATTTGATGGTTTGAATTCCATTTTTAATGAGTAACAAAATTTTCTTTTTTAAAATGATCAAATAATTGTTGTATTGTATTATTTCTGTCATTTTTTAACTTTCAACGTGATAAAAATAGTTAATGTACAAAACAACAAACATTGACTGTGCCTGTTGGATCAGTTGGACCCGAATGAGGATTAATTTAAGTGAATAAAAAATTTTAAAGATATTTATTTATATTCTAAAAATAACTTACGAGCGATGAGAAAGCATGAATTAATCAACATTTTCCTGTTTACATCTTATGTTGGTCCCAGAAATGAAAACAAATTGTAGAATATCAACTTTAATGTTTTCAATCCACTTAATTGTGTCGGTAAACAAATTTTTGGTTGTCCACGTAATTGTTTGTGTCTGTTTGAGCAAAAAAAGTCAAGTTAAAATTTATAAATTTTAGTGGAAATAGAAATATTGCGAATATTAATTTCATATTGTTAATGTTACTACGCCGACTTCTGTCGAAATAAATATATATTTTAATACAATCATTGCCCAAAAAACTGAGTTTGGTGTAATCTGATAGGATTTACCAATATCATAATGATTTCTTCTTTCAAAAAAATTTTGTAATTATGAAACATCTGCACAGATTGCACAAGCTGTTCAACCACTTTTAGTTTCTCAGAGCTTGAATATTTCTTGGTCATTGTGAATAATGACCTATATAAGATGGTAACGAGTTTTTATACCTTCGAAAGAGATTGATAACAAAGAATGATACTTCGTAATACTGTCAGGATAGTAGAGTGGTAAATGGAGTATTTCTTTTATAATATTTCTGTTATATTTCTGTTGATTTTCGAGTTGTTTCTCTAATCAATTTTTTGAGTGATTTATTTTTAGACCAAAGTCAGTAACTTTAATAATAATCTTTGCCGGTCCATCAATTTCTTTTCTTTTGTTTTGGGATTATTTGATCCTTTAATTTACTTTCTTGGATTGTATTGCGTAAGAATGTGTTTAGGATTGAAATTTATATTCGTTATAGTGAATCTCTATCAGTCTCCAGACCACTTTTCTTTCGTTCTGTAATCGTCCTACCTCTCCGATATTATACCAATATAATAGTTGTTAAAATTGTTTGTTCCCTTTTCTTTGATAAGAAAAGGTATTTTCTGATATATCCTCGATATAATTTTCAATTGCATATTCTGCTAATTTAGCTTTGATATTTTAAAACTCTTTAATGTGTTATTGATTTTTATTTTTTTTTGAACTTTTTTCTATAGCGATAATTTACAATAGTAAATTATACTATATATTTTTTTAATTTTTTTTTAACGTACCTGATGATAAAAATGAAAAAATATCATAAATCCTAATTGTAATTCAAAATCTTAAAAAATATAAAAATACATTAACAGATACATTCTAATTTATGCGAATATTATTATTATTATTATATATTATATTATATTACACCTTTTATTATTATTATCACTCACTTATATAAGATAAATTAAAAATAATTAACACAATATTTATTCTAAATCTACAATCTTTGAAAAATGAAATCTCTGAAGAGATTTCAATAAAGTCTATTCAACTAATCGTTGATAACGATCCGCGGAGCAACATATCTGATGATGCATGTGTATTCCGGTTCGAGTTTCTCGGTGTTCCTATTTATTTTCACGTCCCATAGGACTTTTTTTAATTGAACTTTGAGAGATAGATTGAAAAAAATATTTCGTAAACCAAGAAATAATAATAATATATGGATACATGTTTTGCCTAAAATTATAAATAGTTATAATCATTCATTACATCGAGGTTTGAATGGATTGAAACTGGTTGATATTTCACCAGAAAGTTCAGTTAAATCATGGTTTTCTAAAAAGATAGAAAAAATTAAAAAACCGAAATATAAAGTCGGTGATCATGTTATAATTAGTAAAATTAGTGCATCACCATTTATTAAAGATTAAGATACGAATTGGAGTGAGGAAGTCTTTGTAATTTCAAAAGTCAATGTGAAACAATATCTGGTTATGTATGCCATCAAAAACTATGATAAAAAAGTTAAACAATACTATGTCAAATGGCATGGATATCAAAACCCGTCATGGATATCAATAAAAGATCTAGTAAAGTGAATATTTATACTATTTTACCAAGTAATAGCTGTGCACTTATTCACTCAAACAATCAAGCCAGAAAATTAATGGTCAATCTCCAAAATCCTTTTACTTTAAATGATAATTTGTAAGTTGCACTGCAAGATTTTACATATATGTACAACACATTCCCATTTTATAGTCCATGTAAAATTGATTTCAAAATTGATTTCTTAATTATTAGTAATTTTGATAAAACATCATATTCATAATCAGTGTTAGATCCGTATTTTCAAAAGTTTTACAAGGATGGATTAAATATTAGTTGTGATTTTAATCCGTTTACAAAACATTTGAAAATATTGTAGATGTCAAACGAATGGGTTTTGAGAAATATTTATTGCGCTTTAATCTATTTGAACCAAATAGTTTAATGAAATAAGAAAACAAAATATCACGGTCGTATAATGATGAAGTTGAAGAATCATTCACGTTTGCGGACGAATTATATTTTGATAAACTTGATGTACTACTTAAATATTTAAAGTCCTATTGTTCACGCATATTAAAAACTTTGTGCATTGTGAAAGATTTGTTATTTTTATCTTCAGTTTGAATGATGACATTTGTGAAGTTACATTTGATAAAAATCTTGCAAATACATTTGGATTTGAGAAGAAAAAATATCGGGAAAAATCGACTGGTAAACCAAGAATACTTGAACATCATCAAGAAATTTCATATATAGTAACATTATTGAGTCCATATTTGTTGGTTCCTCTAGAGCAGGGATGCACAGACTTTTCAGTATGGGTGCCACATTTTCTAATAATACATTCTATGAGGGCCACATTTAGAAAAAAACACCTAATCTGTAAAATTTTTTATATACAAAAAATGCATTTTAATTTAGTTGAAATAATTAATTTAATTTTTTTTTGGAGCAATATGACATTGTTTTTTATTAACAATTTTTAAAATATTTGGTGTCAAGTTTGTTGTTGTCAAACGTAGAATTGAATGTAAATTATTATTTGAAAGGCGGTTACGTTGCTTTGACTTGTTCATGTTCATAACAGAGAACGTTTGTTCGCATACGTATGTTGAACCAAATAAAGATGCAATGTATGCTACTTTTTGAATTAAATTAGGATATGACACTTTTTGTAAACATTTATAGAAATTTTAAAGATCGCTTTCGTTAAATTTATTACGAAGCTAATCAGATGACTGCAAATCGATGAGTTCTAATTGGATATCTTGATTAACTTCATCGATATTAACTGAAAACGGATCAGCAAATAGCTGGAAATCAGTTTTCATTTTTTTGAAATCAGCAAATCTTGATTCAAAAACATTTTTCAGTAACTGAATTTTACTTACGTAAAAATCATAGTTCGCGGAGTGTCGCGGAAAATATTTTTGACATGTAGGAATGTGATTTTAGAAATTTTAGATTTTTTTGGAATAAAGTTAATTTGTTTTCAAATGATTCCACGTGGTTTGCCATTTCTGAAATAAATTGATTTTTACCCTGCAACTTTCAATTGAGAATATTTAGATGCGTGGTTATATCCACAAGAAATGCAAAATCGCAAAGCCACCTGTCATTAGAAAGCTCTTGAAAAGGCTTTTGCTTTTCATTTAGGAACACTTCAATTTCTTCCAACAAATCAGAAAATCTTTGTAATGTTTTTCCGCGGCTTAACCATCTGACTTCACAATAATAAATGAGGTCATGGTACTCAGCTTCTATTTCTTCAAGAAAAGATTTGAACTGTCGGTGGTTGAGACCTCTATTTTTTATGAAATTTACTACTGATACGACTACCTTCATTACATGATCGAATCCTAAGTCTTTTCCACAAGAGATTTTGTTGATGTATAATGCAATGGAACCGAAATAATTCTAAGTTTCGATTACTTCAGCAATGATACCATACCATCGTTTGCACCAATCATGGAAGGTGCACCATCTGTAGTAATACCAGCAAGTTTTTTTTTAAATCAAGGCCAGCTTCTTCACATTCGTTTAGTAAACTCGTCAGCAAATCACTTCCAGTCGTACGGTCTTTTAATGAACTAACCGCCAATAATTCTTCATAAATTTCAAAATTGTTAGTTACACCACGGAAAAATATCATCAATTGTGCCGTTGAAGAAATATCGGTTGACTCATCAACAGCCAGAGAAAAATATCTAATATCTTCAGTTTTTTCTTTGAGCTGATCAAAGATGTCATCAGCCATTTCAACCACATGACGCTGAACTGTTGTTCTGCTCAAAGATATATTTTCAACCTTTTTTGTTATTTCAGGAGAAATTATTTTTCCCACTGTTAATAAGCACTGTTTAATAAATTCTCCTTCAGTGAAAGGCCGACTTGTTTAAGCGATCAACAATGACAAATCGTAGCTAATTTCAGAAACGACTTCTGATTCTTTATGTAATTTTTTAAAAATCTGTTGCTGAGCAGTAATACACGTTTAAAGCAATTGATCTTTTCTTCCCGTGATATGCCCACAATATTCTCATATTCCGGATGTGTTGTAATATAGTGCCTCTTTATGTTAAACTCCTTCATCCAATTTATCTTTATTTGACAAATCAAGCATATAACTTTATTATTGTGTTCGAACACAAAATATTTATCAGTCCAACAATTATTAAATTTCCTGTTTTCGGATTCTAATTTTCGTTTGACTGAAGTCATTCTGTTGCAGGGCTAATAGTAAGTAGCATTTATAAAACTTAGTTAATTAAAAAATATATAAAATAAAAACTTACATACTTATTGTAATTACCACACCAGAGAAAATTAGAAAGCGTTATTTTTTAATTTTATATTATAAAATTTATAACTAGTAGATATTTATGTTGCGAAGATTTTTTGAATTCTAGCTTGGTACAAACAAATATACAAAACAAATACTTTGTAGTTAGAGTTTTTATTAAATCTGTGCAATTTTTATTAAATTTATGCAATTTATATTAAATCTGTAATATCGCAAAACACAAGATATTCGAAAAATTATTGACATAACCAAACAAAAAACCGATATATTGAAATCGCCCAGCAGGAAAATATATGAATATCGTTATTTTTGACATAAAGAAAGAATCGATTATTTTGAAATCACCCAGCAGAATAATTTTTAGTGTAATAAAAAAGTGCTGCCATTTCTAATTTTTTAGTGAAAACTGAAAATGTATTTTTTAGTGCTGCAATTTCTGAAAATTTTTTATATAAATATTTAAATAAATATACACGAGGGCCGCACAAATTATTCAAAAGGGCCGCATGTGGCCCGCGGGCCGCACTTTGTGCATCCCTGATTTAAAACATCATTAAGCTTATTCACATATACATCATGGTCAGGATTTACCAATCTATTTCCTTTGTCAAACTTGCATATATCGATATCGTTTTTATCTAAATCTTTTAATACAGAATAATCTTTAATATTCTGCTTTTTATTTCAATATATTTTTCAATATTTTTATCAATATACTCCATTGTACTCGAACTCAGCACACTCTTCACATAATAAGTATTATTATCCTTCATCGATTGAAGTATTGAAAGTATAAACTTTCAATCTTAGCACATAATAATAATAATAATAATAATAATAATAATAATAATAATAATAATAATAATAATAATAATAATAATAATATTATTATTATTATTATTATTATTATTATTATTATTATTATTATTATTATTATTATTATTATTATTATTATTATTATAAAATGATGATTTCTTGGTAGCAGCATTTATTATTTAAAACAATAAAATGATAATTTAAGCCTTTTGCTGCAAATAATGTATTAAATGAAAATATTTTCGACTATAAGATAGTCCTTGTCAAGGAATATCTTATAGTCAAAAATATTTTCATTAAATACATTATTTGCAGCAAAAGGCTTAAATTATCATTTTATTGTATTATTATTATTATTATTATTATTATTATTATTATTATTATTATTATTATTATTATTATTATTATTATTATTATTATTATTATTATTATTATTATTATTAAAGTATTTACAAGGAGGTATCAACAACCAGCGATGTTTTCCTACGGGTTTGTTTGTTGTAAATCTTATGGTTCTTGCGAACCGGCTATTAATAATGATCACATAAAATAAATTTACTTTGATAAATTCAAAAAGTATACAAAGTATTAATCATTTTAATGTTTTATGGACAGAATTTATAGAATTTTTCATCAATAGTAAAATCCAAAAAGAACTTAATAATATTTCTCAGGACCTTAGTTTGGATATGATTAAAATTGGGAGAGTGTTGGGACCAAGATCAACTTCATGCAGCCTAAGATCTGCTCTTGCTGTATGGCGAAGTTACCCTGCTTTATATGTTTTTTCTTCGAACTATAACCAAATGTTTTCTGGAATGGCAAAACGATTACAAAATAAATGTTTCCTAATTGATTTAGCACTAATAATTGACATCCTCAAAGAGTGCTCTCTACTATCTAATGCTCCTCAAGCTTAAAATATAAACATTGTCAGAGGAAATCAACTAATTAGAAGAACAATTAATGCTTTTCAAATACTCAAAGATCGTCGCTGTTGTTATGAAAAAATAGTGAATGTTATTAACTCCGAAGCATTCAAAAACATTATATTTGTCGAAAACAGAGTTTATGGAAGTCTATCCAGAGATTCTCTTTTCGACAACATCATAAAAAAATTGAAATTAAGGTTGATAGATTGATCTAAAGTACGATCAAGCGACAAAGAAAATATTGATAACAACCAAATTTATGATCCAGCAAAATGGCTGGAGCCTAGTAGTTGGAAAATTGCAGATATTGTGGTTACATGTATAGAGGCCGAAGAAAAATTCAGTGAATTTCGAAAGATTTTTAAATTTTATATCCAAAAGAATTATTAGTAAAATTGGAGAAAATATTCATAAAGCGAAAAATATCGTTAATATGATTGCCCTTAGCAGTGCTGACGCCGAACGAGGATTTTCATTAATGAACATCATAATTACTGGCATAAGATCCAGATTAACGGTCAAAACCTTATCAAATTTGATGACTTTGAACTTAATTGGTCGCCCACTAGAAATTTGGAATTCAATACCCTAAGTAAAAAGTTGGTTGAGGAGTCATTGAAGAGTCAGTTCAGCTGATGATACCAGGGTGAAAAAATCTAAACCTAAAGAATATAACGAAAACCAAGTAGCAATTTTGAATTATTTAAAATAATTTAATTAAATTATAGTAATATTTATGTATGAATTTTATAATTTCCTGTTTTAAGTAAAAGTATTTTTAGAATTAATAAATAAATAAAAGTATATTTTTCATGTTTATTTTCTTTAATATTTTATTTCGAATTTTAGTTTCAAAGGATATGATCCACAATTAGCTTTTTTCCTAACATATATATACTAGGTAAAAATCAAATTGACGAATCAAAACATAAATATTAGAAAAAGAAATCACTACGAACCGGTTGAGAAAATTTGGCAAAGCATCGCTGCCAACAACCAAGTACTTACATCAAGCTACAGCACCCAAGTACCGATAACCAGCTACCAACTATCAGTTACTTACAAACAAATACCAACAACCAAGCAACAACTTATATTCATTAAGTAATGAATTCATAAATTAAATCTTGTACACAAAAATTAACCAACTAAAAATGTTATTTCTTCAGTGTAATTTATCAAATATGTTCAAATTTTAATTAAAATCAACCAGTATTTGAAAAAACTTTCAGATCATTAAGACACTCATTAAATAAATAAAGAGTTGTTATTTTTGAAATGAAATTGTTTATTTTATCATTTATTGTTTATTACACTTTACCCACAATACTAAGTCTTGGATTCAATAATTTAATTTTTTGCCGCTTTGGATTTTGAGTTATCCTAATATAAATCATCTTTTATAAAAACGAAATTTTAATTTGATGTTAATAGAACGACTTGTTTACTTAATTGAAATTATTTATGGCCATAGGAATAATTTTATTTATTTAATTAATTAATTAATTACATTTTAGCGTTTTGAACGTCAACCAATTACAAAGACACTGTCATCATTACGTCGCCATTATTCTTCATCCATTAAATTCATCAGTATTCACTTATTTATAATATTTTCCTTTCAAATTTTATTTAATTTAATTAATTATGTTTGTATTACTTCAGCAAAACATTCTGGGATGAAAAGTCGTAACATTTCTTATATTTTAAATAAAGATGAAAAGAGCGACTCGTAATTTAATTTATTACTGATTTTGCTTTGCTTCGAATAATAGTATCAGAATATGAAACGAGCGTTGCTCAAAAAGAAGACTGTATGAAAGCCTACACAATTATTGGTAGTTGGTAATTGAAAGTATCATTCTCGTGATTTATATTCAAGCTCCACTGAGTAATGGGATTTATGGTCTTGCTTACGATGACATGGTTCATTATTACTTCACTGAGTTATCTCAGGACCTCAAGTATTTGATAGAGGGAGAATCAGACATATCCTATTCTATGGATTTCGTCACGCAATGTGTGAAAGTGGACATCTCAAAATGTTTGATGAGCCAAACAAAGTTTAAAAAATGTTGAGCACCCTTTGACTCAGAGAAATTACTCTACACTGTAATAACGAATCAAATACGCGATAGAAAAATGATCCTCCAACTTTTCTTTTGCGGAACAATTTTAATAATCAACAAATTTAATGCTACACCAAGGGTCAAATGAAATTGTTGTGTAGATAAAACTGTTCGTTTAGAAGCAATTTCAAATAATTAGGAAGTTGAAATGATCAATGTGAAATTTGCACGCTTTTTGTGTTTTGAGGCAGACATCATTTTGTAAAAATCTATTGCTTATAATATCAAATTTTAATTATAACAATATAATTTATCACATTTATTAGTATGTTTTAAAAGTCTGATGGGATTGAAAACATCAATTCCTTTGAAGGAATTCCTTCTCCTACATTGAATTTTCTCCTTGTTTGTTCTTCTAGTTCTGCCTTTATCGATATTTCTTTGACCCGTACCATTTTTCCCTGCTAATCTTTTTTCCAAAAACTATCTCTGCCGGGATTTTCCCTGTCGTTTTTTGTTTGGTTGCATTTAAAGTGAATTCGACTTCTGGTAATATCTCTGCCCAATCCGTCTTCTTTCTATCCTGTAAAGTAGCATTTATCAAATCCCGTATTGTCCTGAATTGTCTTTCTATCTGACCGTTTGTTTGGTGATGGTATGGGCTCGAAAAACATAATTTAATATCTAGCATCTTTGTGAATTCTCTCATCATTCCTGATTCAAACGCCTTTCCGCAATCAACTCTTATCTCCTTTGGGCATCCAAATCTTAAAATCCACTTTTCTAAAATCGTTTTCTTTATTGTTTCTTCGTCTTGTTTTGTTATCGCTGTCAAGACTTGATACTTACTATACTGATCTATTATGCCTAATATATACTTCTTACGTCCTTTTGTTTCTGTCAACGGTCCACATATATCCACGAATATAATTTCGAACATTTCCTTCGAATCTTGTTTTTTTACTAGTTCTTTCGTTGTTGTTGTTAAAGTCTTGGTTTTTTGACAAATCTCACAACTTCGAACAATTTCCTGAATCTGACTCCACAGGTGTTTTCCAACATATCTATCTTTCATATAATCGGCTATCTTCTCGACTCCAGCATGACACAAAAGTCTATGTATTTCCTTTATTGTTTCTTGTAACTCATTTTCAGGTATCATCGTTTTCTTTCGTACTTCTTCTACAATTCCATTTTGGATGTTGCTTCTTCCTTCTTCTCTGATCGAGTCTAGTAATCTGGTTTTTATCTTTCCTTTCTTAGCTTCTTCGTGGGCCATTTGACATTGAACACACGTGTCACATTTAGTTCTCGACACCATTACAGCATTTTGGTGATTAATACCCTTTCTGTATTCTACTCTTATATCTAAACTGCTCAAATAATTGATCCATGTTTGGAATTGTGAAGTAATTGGCTTCTTGGTTGTCATCATAAACGTGATTGCCTTGTGGTCTGTCCTGAGCGTGAATCTTCTTCCGTAGAGATAGTGCTTAAAATGAATGCAAAAATAATATACCGCCAATAGTTCCTTTCTTGTAATACAATATCCTTTCTCGTGGCTCGTCATCGAGAGTGATCGATACTAAATTACTCTTTCCTTTCCATCTTTATTTTTTTGTGAAAGTACTGCTCCAATGGTATCGAAACTAGCGTCGGTATCTAAAATGAACTCCTTTTTCAGATCCGGAAAACATAGGATTGGCGCCGTCGTGAGTGCTAATTTCAATCCCTCAAACACGCTATTTGTTCCTTCACTCCATTCTAATTTTTTGTTACTTGGTCCACTACATAATTGTTCTAACATCCTTGCCTTCTTTGCATAATCACTGATGAATCTTCTATAATAATTGCAAATACCTAAAAAGCTTCGTAGTTTCTTTACGCAATTAGGCTTCCCAAAGTTCTGTATGGCCTGAATTTTAGATGGATCTGTCTGTACTCCTTCCTTGCTGATTATGTGTCCTAAGAATCTGATTTCTTCCTTTATTATTTGGCATTTTTCTGGATTAATCCTTAGGCCTGCTTCCTCAATCGCCTTTAACACTTCTCCGAGTATTGTATAGTGTTTCTCTTTACTGCTTGAATAAATCAAGATGTCGTCCAAATACACCATTGCTCCCTTTATTTTGCCTAATACTTTTGTCATCATTTCTTGGAACGTACCTGGTGCTGCTGCCATTCCAAACGGCATTCTGTTGAAACAATATTGTCCGTTCTTTGTTGAGAAAGCTGTTTTCTCCTGTGATTCTTCTTCTAGTTCCACTTGGTAATATGCATTACCTAGATCGATTGAGCTGAAAAAGACGGATCCTCCTAACAAATCCAACATCTCGTCTATGTTTGGCATTGGAAATGCCTGCCTCTCTGTTACCGCGTTCAGCTGTCTAAAGTCCAAGCATAGTCTAATATCCTTTTTCTCTTTTTTCCATACACATATTAGCGGTGTATTCCATGGAGAGTTACATTTCCGTATAATTCCATTTTCGTACAAATTTTGTATTGCTTCTTCAATCTTTGATTCCAAATTTAGTGGTTGGCGATATGGTTTTATGTTTATCGGCTCACCTCTTGTAACTATCTTGTGTTTTACCAAATGTGTGCGACCCACATCCCATTTATCTGCCATAAACACGTTTCCACTGTTTGTTATAATTTCCTTTAATTTGCTATCTCCATTGATCTTTAACTGTTCCAACGCTCGTATCAATCGTTCTTCATCCTTCATTTTTCTGCCAAATTTTGCTTCAATGTTACAAATATAGTTCTTGTCTTTTTCACTAGCCTCGATATCTTTAATTTTTAACAGTCTAAATCCAAATGTTTCTTGTAATTCGATTCCTCCAATCACATCTGGTGTCACTTTCTCCGCCACAATGAATATAACTTCCTTCGAAACATTTCCAATGGTTACTTGCACCTTCGATTTTCCTATTGTCTCGATCGTACTCTCGTTTGCGCATCGTAACTTATCGTCACTTTTCGTCAATTGTTGTCCTCGTAGCTTGTTAAAACAGTTCACACTCATTACATTGATTCTTGCACCAGTGTCTAATAAACATTCGAAATTTTCCCCATTCATCCTTACTGTTATACTAGGCCTTCCTTGCATTTTGTTATACAAAATTTCAACAACCTGCTCCATTTCAATGGTTCTAATTCTTTCCACTTCCTCTTCAAACATTTCTCTCTTTAGGAACCTGTATACTTTCTCGCTTACCCTTCCAACATTCTCCCACTTTTCTCCCCCTTGAGGATATCCCATCAAATTTTCTGTTAGAATATGGCTCCAACCAACTCCTCTACTGGTGGAGCCCTATTGTTTGGGTACCTCTTCCTAAAATTATCTTCATTTGTCTCTACACACGATTCCCTTTCTTCTTCTTCCTCGATACCATTTATCCGACTGTATCTGTTTCCTGTGAATCTTTGTCTCTCCGTCGCTCTCCCATACCTCATCTTTGTATAACACTCCTCGGATCTATGACCATTTTTGCTACATCTTTCACAACGTATTTCCTGACACAATCTTCTTATATGACCTTCTTTCCCACACCCAAAACATCTTGGAGCTTTTTTATCTGGACAGTTTCTACTTATATGTCCCTTCTATGACATGTCCAGCATTCTATTTTACCTTTTATTGGACAATCAATTTTCGTGTGTCCTATTTTGTGGGATAACCAGCATTCTGGCATCTCTCTTCGGATACTTTCTTTTCTCTGTTCTTTCTTCTTGTATTGTACTCTTCTCTGTGGTTCCTGATAGACCACTCTGGCGTAACTTTTCATACTGTTCATCTGATCTCTTTGCTTGTCTACTTTGTCTATCAGAATTAGTGTTTCCTTTATTTCTTCTGTGCTTTTTATCTTCCGTAGTATCACTTCTTTTTCAACTTCTTTATTCTCCGCACATACTATTAACATCCTTGCTGTTAATTTCTCTTTGGTAAATTCTTTATTTTCAAACAACCTATCAACAAGGTCCTCCACCTTTTTAAAATACGTTTCTATTTCTTCACCCTTCCGCTTGTAATTCAACAAGTTTTGTAGATCCTTTAAAACATCTTTTTCGCGATCGAATGCCAATCGCAACCTAGCCTGGAATCCCTCGGCTTTTTTCAGTGTTTTGGCATACACTTCCAGGAGATCCTCATCAATCATGCAAGATGTTAATCTTTCCTGATCTTTCTTCTGCGTGATTCCCTTGGCGTCGAAATAAATTTCGCATCTTTTAATGAACTTTTCCAAGTCGTCACCTTGGCAGAATACCTTTGGTAGCAATCTTTCGGTGATTCCTTCAGTGTTTACCGCTGCCACCATATTAGGAGGTTCATCCTGTAAAACATTAAAATCAGTTTTTGTTTCCATAAATTTTATTTCAGTAAATATCAGAATCAAATTATATCTTCTTTAAACTTTCTTATTTAAACAAATTTTCTACGAAGATATTTTTAATTAAAATATCTTCTTATTATTTTTTTAAAAATTAATCTAAAATTTAATTTTTAAAATTTTCAATTTAAAAATTTCTTCATCATAAAACTTCCTCATACTTGTAAAGTACGAAAGCATTGTAAGCAGATTTATCTAACATATTGCAAAAAACAACGAATGGCCATCTTTTAGATTTTCTTTTTGTAGAATAACAGGATACCATTTTATCTAAAGTATCCACTCCGCCTTTTGTGGCATTATAATATTTGATAATTTCAGGTTTACTTTGAGGTTCATTAGTTATAACTTCATCAGACAAATGTAGAGTACTTTGCATCGATATTTTTTAGGTACATAAGATACTAGTGTTGTATCTTTTGTAAAAACAAATTTTGATGTATATTGTGGCAAAGATCTTGTATTCAAAATTTCTGGTGGGATTGTTGGTTTATTTTTTCTTAGTGTACCCACCATTGTTATAGATTTTTCCAGGAGTTTTTGGCCAAGCTGATATGATGTGAAAAAATTGTCGAGTGTTATTTTGTGACCTTTAAGACCCCTCACTAAATCTAGTACAATTCTCATACCTTGATTTGTTTCGGGAGCAGCATCCGGTTGTTTTCCTAAATATGGCTGTATTTTCCAAGCGTAGTAAGACTTGCTGCAAGCTGCAATCCAAAATTTAATCCCATATTTCGCAGGTTTACTTTTCATATATTGGCGAAAAGTACATCGACCACGAAAACCAAGTAGTTGTTCGTCAACTGTCACATTCTCTGATGGATTATAAAACATGGGTAACCTTTCACTCCATGCATCCACAATTCTCGGATTGGCGCAAATTTGTCATTCATACGTCTTTCTGACCGGGTTTCTTTTTTATCAAATCTAAAAATTTTTGAAATATTTTCAAATCTTTTCAATGGCATGGCATCAATAAAAACATGGTCATCATCAGATGCATCAGCTTCGCTACCACTAAAAACTAAATCTTGAATTTCTTCATCGGTTAAATTTTGATGTGTCATAATTTTGAAAACCCACAAAATAATAATTTAGAACAAGTAACATATGTTTGTTGCAAACATATGTCAAATCAAAAATCATATGTTTGTTGTAAACAGGTAAAAACAAATCATGTTTGAACAGGAATTTCATTATAGACATTTTTGTCCACATTACGATCAACGTGCATTTTTTTATACCTAGAAATCTGTATGACACCATAAAATAAATTAAGCGGCAAATTATTAATTTAAAAAAAAGAAGAATTTACATTGAAAAATTTTTCAAACTTAAGTTTGTATTCAGGCGTTATTTACATTTAAAAAATAATTTTGACAAAAATGTCCACAATACCATATAAAGGTTAAATAAATTTACAAACAATAATTAACTAAAATTTATTAATTAACACATTCACAATCGTCATCTCCACATTTCATTACATTTTCAACGACATGATCTATACAATCATTCGTAATATTTTCCGTATCTTTAGGTTCATCTATAGGTTCATCTATAGGTTCATAGATTTCCTCATCAATTTCTTGAGTATCAGTTTCTTGTTTCTTCTTGATCATCAAATCCTGAATCTTGACTCTCAACTACCTAGCCGATATTTAATGCATTTGTAACAGACGATATGTCCTCAATTTTTACACCGGCTATTTCTGCTAATTTTTCCAACAAAAAGTTGATTACAAATTCTAAATAATAAATAATTCGGTAATTAATTAATCATGTTAACCTTTTTCTGCAGTCATTTTTATCACTTTAAAACTATATTGTAAGTTTGTTTATAGATTTTATTTGTTAAATTTGCATGTCATTTGCATTAATATTGCAATTTCTTTTTTAATAAAGAGAAAAAACAAATATGACTAATACATATATTAAATACATTAAATATAACATTAAAATATTTG
The DNA here is from genome assembly GCA_959609185.1 of Schmidtea polychroa. Lineage (NCBI taxonomy): Eukaryota > Metazoa > Platyhelminthes > Tricladida > Dugesiidae > Schmidtea > Schmidtea polychroa. The sequence continues at coordinate 3,566 of CAUHTR010002722.1, read as the reverse complement.
TGAAAGTCAAGCAGACATAATTTTCCAAATAGGAGAATATACATCATTATTATCAACTTTATATCCCTGGATTGCAATTGTTATATAGCAATTTTCATTTTCTTTGAAACTGATTTCATCAAAAGCATCATAAAATCTTGCATATCTGTTGTTGAACCATGCATGTTGATTACATGCTAGATTTGAATCTATCCGTTTAAAAACATCATCAATAGTTTTAACATCTATCATTGAAATTGATATTGAGTTGGAATTAGCTTGACTGGTGCAACCAATTTTATATTGATTTCTTCTTTTAAAAAATACATTTTGTAGTTGTGGAACATTTGAACCGGCTGTACAAGCTCTTCTTTAGGTTTTCGGTGCCTCAAATTTTCTTGGTCATCGTGAATAATAATTAAAATGAAATATTACAGGGTTTTTATACCTTCGACTCGTGTCTATCATCCAATCAGATTATAACACGTCTTTGTTTAAATTGCATTCAAAATGCATTGATGTTGCATTGTCACATGTTTATTTATTTGTTATAAACATTGAATGCACAAAGTTTTGATATGGTGGAAATCACGAAGAGTTTTAAAAATATCTCATTCCAAACATTGTTAACAAATTCCTTATAGTCCAAATTTCTCAACCCAAGTATGACAATCTTTCCACTAGCAAACACATTGACACATATAGGGTTATACTTTAATAGTCTTAGTGCCGGAAACAATTCCGGTTCAAACATACAATCACATTTTCTCGACATGTTATATAGATTGATACTATGTCCCATATCCATAGTGACGGTAATTGATTGGATTTTAATATTATTGATTCGATATTGTAATTTATTAATATCCAAGGGTTCCTTACATCCCATGATTCTGCATTTGCCAGTCTTGAAAAATATTATCGGATATTTCCCGCTTCTATCGACAATTTGCTGTGGTTTTCATGATGGAATGGAATTAAGAAATGATGCAGTATACCAAATCGTTGGTCCGAGTGGTATCGGGAAAACATTGTTTATTTGTAAATTATTACAATCAAAATTATTCAAGTCAAAATTCAGTAAAATTTATTGGCATAAGGGAGCAGATGATGAAAGCGGAATGACACAAGATCAGTTTTGTAAAATCAAAATGACAATCATAAAATGTTTCGATAAAAACTGATCATCTAGAATACGACAGGGTGATGTGATTATTATTGATGATTTGTATCAAGAAGCAAATAAAGAAAAGGATTTTAATAATTTATTTACAAAAATTAGTAGACATAAAGGTGTCACTGTAATTTTTATCACTCAAAATCTTTTTCATCAAGGTGGATCTCATAGAACTCGTAATTTGAATGTTCAATATTTAGTTATTTTCAAGAACCCTAGAGATGCAACAGTGATTGATTTTCTTGCACGTCAAGCATACCCTAACAATCGAAATTTCTTAATGAATGCATTTGCCGATGCAACAAAATCACTACATGGATATATTTTTCTAGATTTTACACAACAATGTCTTGATGAATTACGAGTAAGAACAGATATATTTAACAAGGAAGGAGCTATAGTATATAAACAAAGTTAAAACCAAAATAAATTATCAATCATGTTACTAAAAACTCTTGTAAAGACAACAAAAAGGAAACCTAGAAAATTGGCTAAAAAAATTAAGATTCCACGAAAAACTAGTTTCACACCATCGAAAAAATTGCTTATTGATAATATTTCACCAAGTAATCATACTAATCGTAATAATTCTCATCGTAGTTTTCCGTTTTTCATTGCATTATTTAAGGCTCCGAGTTTGAGAAGAATGAGTATTTTGCAGTCTTTTCCAAACTATGTTATTGATGATTTACTTGATATTTTAATTAAAGTTGTTAAAGATAAATTCCGTATAAGTACATCAAATAAAAGATTTTGAACAGGCACAAGAAACCATTATTATCACTAGTAAATATAAAAAATAAAAAACGTATGCGTAAAATCATATATAAACAACAAGGAGGCTTCATTGCAGCCTTGATACCAATAGCATTATCTTTTTTAGGAGGTGCAGGGTTATTATGGAGATCATCATAAACAATGGGTCAATCCTTACCAAATCTTAATTTGAATTTTAAATCTTCCTGTTGTAATGGAGAAGATTTGGACGAACCCAGAAGACGAAGCCGGTTTCGGTGGAGTGGCAAAATTTAAGAAAAGAGTTACAGTTTGAACAAACCAACACAGTAAAGATTTCCAACAAGAGCGTATAAAACATATGGAATAAATGATTTGTGGCAAATGGATTTGATGGAGATGATACCGTATTCGAAAATTAACAAGGGGTATAAATATATTTTAACATGCATTGATGTATTCAGTCGGTTTGCCATTAAATACTTAAAAAATTATAATAAAACAACAAATACTTGAAAAAATTAAAAAATCCTGATTACAAATTTTTATTCAATATGTATATATATAAATACAAGTTTTATACAAGTTATAATACAAGTTATAATACAAGTTTTTTATACAAGTTTTGTAAATCAAAATAAAAGTTTCTATACAATTTTCACAATTTTCAGTTGTCCTATTTAAATTTGATCTTCGTCCCATTCGCTGTCGTCAAAACTGGGACTTGGAGCTGAACCGAATTCCTCATCATATTCGCTTAATTCATCAACTCCTAAATAATGCCCAAATGCGTAACTTATGTTTTTGCCTAGCCACGCGCGCTTATCATCATTATTACTTAGGGCAATTTTCGAATTTTTAAATGTAAAAAGTTGGTGATTTCTAGTACCTATTCTAGTCTGCGGTACAGAAATCACCTGATTTGAATTAAAGCAATTTAAATAGGACTCATGATTATTGATGTCCCAGGTAATTTAACCCCCTTCGCTTTTACCGTTTCCTTACTACCTAAAAGACTATAACATTTAGGGCGTAAGAAAACCCATTCAGAATAACCTAATCCCCTGCTCTCATCTTTAAACTTCCCGATGACAGAGTCAAGGTTCCTATTATATAAGGGGTGTGTTGGATCGTAATTTGACGTATCCAATAAATTATCCGAGATCATCTGAGGTAATAAAGTTGTTAATTTTAAATTTTTTATTTCCAGAAAGAAACTGTCGGTATCACCGGCAATAATATTTATAATACATTTATATTGACGCCTGTACTTCTCCAAATCAATATATTGGAGCTGGTACATCCGCAGTTTAGACAGATCTAGTACTGTTTGACCGATGTAGCTAGGTCTGTCTAAACAAATTGAATCTTTTTCCAAATGTGCCGCAATCAGATCGTCATCGATTCTTATAGACCAGCGGTGTCCAACAGAAATTTGATTGTAGCCACAATCGTCAATTTAGAAATTTTCATTCGCCACATTAAAATAAATTTAAAATAAAATGTTTTATAATAGTTTTTTATTTTAATCAATTTTAGGAATTACACAAGTTTTTTTAATAACATTAAACACAAAATACAAAAATTATTTAATGTGATGCTTGGCAATTTTTTTCTTGCACAATACCCTTGAAATCTGGTGTAAACCTCACGCTAACTGCACATTTTAATTCTG
>CAUHTR010002721.1:0-15865 GCA_959609185.1 Schmidtea polychroa | reverse complement strand
AATATCTCAGGAATGGAAAAAATGTAAAGTTACGACATCGAGGAAAGACAAAATAGTGCAACAAGCATCTTTAAGGAAAAAAAATGAGTGAATATTTTGCATCAAAAGCACACAAACTAGCTGTTGAACATACCAAGATACTTGAAAAAGAAACTGTTACATCATGCATCGATAAGATGAACGAGAAATTTATTAGTTCTACTACAAGAATCTTCAACACTGTTTACAGCCTAGTGAAAAGAAACCGTCCGTTTTCAGACATAGAAAGTGTAATAGAGCTTCAAGTAAAAAAACGGGTTGGACATGGGAACCGGACTTCATTCTCGACATAGGGCAAGTAAGATAGTAGAGCATATCGCGCAAGAAACTAAAAAAGAATTGTTTATATCGATTATTAAGAATAATTTAAAAATTTGTACTGTTATTGATGAAGCTTCCACCATTTCCAGTAAATCAACGCTTATAGTTTTCATCAAAGTAGAATCTTCTACAGTAGAATCTTCTGAAATATCCCCAATAATGTTCGTAGATATTGTGGAGCTTGACGCACAAGATGCGAATACTATTTTTCATAGTTTGTTGGGTGTATTGCTTGCTGTTGGATTTGATACAAATTATTTAAAACCGAATTTAATAGGATTCTGTTCTGACGGTGCTAGCGTAATGCTCGGTTGTAAATCTGGAGTCAGCGTACGAATAAAAGAGATGTTTTCAAATGTTATTATTTGGCACTGTCTCAATCACCGTCTACAACTTGTTTTAGATGATTCCATAAACGATATCAAACAGGTTAATCATTTTAAAGTTTTCATGGACAAAATATATTGTATTTTTCATCAATCTAATAAAAACCAAAAGGAACTGAATAATATTTCCCAGGAGCTTAGTTTTGATATAATTAAGATTGGAAGAGTGTTAGGACCAAGATGGGCTGCGTGCAGCCTAAGATTTGCTCTTGCTGTATGGCGGAGCTACCCTGCTTTGTATACGTTGTTCTCTTCTAACCAAAAAATGTCTGGAATGGCAAAACGACTACAAAACAAATGTTTTCTAGTAGATTTAGCTCTAATGATTGAAATCCTACAGGAGTGCTCTCTACTATCTAATGCCCTTCAATCTAGAAATATAAATGTTGCAAGGGGAGATCAACTGATTAGAAGAACAATTAACGCTTTTCAAATTCTCAAAGATCGTCGCGGTAATTACGAAAAAAAGTGGATGAAGTTATAAACTCTGCAGAATTCAAAAACATTATCTTCGTCGAAAACAGAATTTATGGAAACCTTCCCAGAGATTCCCTTATTGACAGCATCATAAAAAATATAAAATTAAGATTGATGGATTGCTCTCATCTCGGATCAAATAGTAACAAAAAAATATTGATAATAGCATTATTTATTAGCTAGCCAATTTGCTAGAGCCGAGCACATGGAAAATTGAAGATATTGTAGTTCCGTGGATAGAGGCCGAAAAGAATTTTGATAAATTTCGAAAAGTTTTTAATTTTGATATCGATAAGAATGATTTCCGTGATTATGTAGAAAATAAAATATACAATGGCTATCAGCAAATTAGTAAAATTGCAGAAAACATTCAAAAAGCGAAAAATATGGTTAATACGGTTGCCGTTAGCAGTGCTGAAGCAGAACGAGGATTTTCATTGATGAACATCATAATTGTTGATATAAGAGCCAGATTAATAGTGCAGACAGTATCAAATTTGATGACATTAAACTTAGTTGGTCGTCCATTAGAAACTTGGAACGCAGTTCCCTATGTAAAAACTTGGTTGAGGAACCATAACTCGGCAGATGGTACCAGGGTTAAAAAAATCTAAACCGAAAGAATATACTGAAAATCAATTAGCTATTTGGAAATATTCTAAAAATTATAATTACTTTATAACAATAATATTTACTAATATATTCAATTTCACAATTTTTTTGTTATGTTCAGTTTTTTTTATGTAAATTTTGTATCTCTTGAAATGAATAAATAAAATAAAAGTGATTTTTACCTCGGTGAATTATTTTTTTATTCTCTTTTATCCTATTACATTATTGCTGCAAAGAATATGAACGATAGTTAAATATTCTTGACTTAGTCTGCTACTCTGACAAACCATAATATTTTGATGGAAATATTAATATTAAAAAAATAAAAAGATTAGTAAGAAAATATCACTGCGAACCGGCTGATAAATTTTGGGAAAGCATCCCTGTATATATAATTATGTGTGTGTGTGTAATTATTTCACAATTCATAATAAATATATTTATTACTAAAAGTTTATACCTTTACATGATTAATTTCATGGATATTAAATATTATTCAGCAGCCATTTTGCATTGATTTTTTAAAATTATGAAAATTTAGATATTTCCAAATTTAATAAGTTTTAATTATAATTTTTAATCAATTTTCTTCATATTTTATATGCTTCTATTATTTTTCCTATTTATCCCTTTCATTCAATCGGGTCCCACTGCTGACAAATACAATGGTACTCATGTCAGAGTTGATGGGATTTTCTATACGGTTGTAAGTTGTACTTACAAAAACGAAACAACAAATACCTCCAAGCCATTTATAATACCAAAAATCAACTACAAAAATACATCCAATTTTCAGTCATTATTTATCGAAACTCCTTTGAATCGTTTTGAAAGGTACTCGTGCTCAAATGCCAATGTCAGCTGTGATTGTATGAATGAATATAATAACGTTATGGGTTACAAATGCATCTGTCCATATGCAACTTCTTATACTAGCAAGACTTTTAATGAAACTTCAAAAAGATTTCTTAGTTGGTGTGAGAAATTTAATTCTATGTGTGAAAAGTGCCATCCACGGCATACTGAGAAGTGTCAGATAACTAATAATACGGTTAGACTTCATTGCAATTAATATTAATATGACTGTTTTCATTTGAGAGTTTTTATCTTAAATTTTAACTTATTCCAATTATAGTTTATGTTAAGATTGCCAAATGTTAAGGTGCTCAAAGATAGAGAAATCGTACACCAAAAAAAGGATTAATAAAAATTATTAACAATGATTTAATATAATGTTATATAATTTAGATATTTAAAACAATAAAGTGATAATTTAAGCCTTTTGCTGTGTATAATAACCGAGAGATATGTGCTTTAGAAAAAAACATTGTCTATTGTATCACGTGCAATGTATGCAAGGAAATATACATTGGAAGTACACTCAGGACCTTGTACCAAAGAGTTAAAGAACATCTAGATACTGGTAGAAAATTTTCGGTAAACAGACTTCTCCAACAATGTCAACCAAGAAAAGAAAGAAAAAATATTTCAATTGAAATCGTAGCCAATGGAAACATCCAAAAAATTTCAGATTCAAAGAAGCAATTCTCATTATACACAGACAGTCAACAATCAACACTAAAGAAGAGATCAATAAAATCACCAATTTGATCAGTTGTCATTGACCTTGAGAATAACTGATAATATATAAAAAATATAAATAATTATATAAAAGTAATAATTAAAATAATATAGAAATTTTAGGAAATATGCTTTCAAAAGATAGGAATTAAAAATCAAAATTGACCCATTTATTAAAATATTTAAATCGCCAATATAAATAGTTATTAGAGGTTTTATTTAAATTTTGGATTTTTAATTTTAAATTTTAAAGGATAATAGTAGATAATAGTAGATAATTTTAATTTTAAATAACATTTCTTAAAAAATTCAGAAAAAGAAAGTAGATCATTATATTATATTTTAACCAATAAGTAAGAAAAAGGAAGTAAGAAAGATCGAGATGTATGTGACGGAAGAAGATTGCTAAATTCCAGAAGACTGACAAGGACTATCTTATAGTCGAAATTTTTTCATTAAATACATTATTCGCAGCAAAAGGCTTAAATTATCACTTTATTGTTTTAAATAATAAATGCTGCCACCAAGAAATCATCACTTTATAATTTAGATATTTATTATCAATAATTAAATGTTAAAATGCAATAAGGGCTTGTATATGTGTATGTAATATTAAGCATGTGATTTTTTTCAAAGTTTGTCTACTACCATTACCATACGATGAGTTTCATGAATTATTAACCAAAATTGCAATTTAAAAAAAATGTCACCCTTCGAACTAATTTTATAAAATTTTGATATTATTTATTATTACGCAATAACCAAAAAAAAATTTGTAATTCTAATGTCATCTTATTGTCTAAATCAGCGCTGTCCAACTTTTCTGTACATGTGTGCCAATTTTATCTTTTTGTAGGTTTGGCAGGCCATATACTATAAATTTTAATTAAAAGTCATTTATAATTTTTTTTAGTATTTTATTAGTTCACAGTTCAAGAAAAAAAAGAAAAGAAATATTAACATAATATTTATTAATGTGAAAACTGCTTATTTATATGGGCAGCTACAAGAACTTCGATATTTATATCAATTTTAGTTGAAGAAATTCTTAAAATTTCTTCTAGTGTTTTGTCGGTCATTGAATTTCTATATTTAGATTTGATATATTTCATGTCAGAAAATGCTCGTTCACAAATATATGTACTACCAAACATAGAAATTAATTTTAAGCCCAAATCGCGCAATTTTGGATATTTGTCGTTTGGAAACATTTTGAATAAATTTACCCCTGTCTCCAGCCTTGATTTAAAAAATTTGTCAGCTTGCAATTCACATAATTCCATTTGATATTTAATATCGGTTTCTTCAACGTCGATGGTAGTCGGATTATTAAATAATTTTAGTTCTGGTTTAATTGCATCAAAATCAGAAAATCTGGCATCAAAATCTTCAACCAATTTGTCTAACATGGGTACATAATCTTTCATGTTTAATTGTTGACCGATTTCTTGCATTTCGATAGCAAGTTCATTACAACACTCGAAGTGCACCAAATTGTTGTTAATCAAATGCGACCGAAGCAAACGTAACTTATTGCGGAATTCGATGATATGGCTTACCAGATGACTTATGTTTTGGTCTTTGCCTTGCAAGTTTTTGTTCAAAACATTCAAATATTCGGAAATATCTGCTAAAAATGCTAATGAAATTAAAAATGTTTTTTCAATAAAACTGGCTATAAATGACGAATCCAATTCTGTTTCCATAAGAAAAAGTTTAATTTCTTTACGAAGTTGAAAAAATCTTTTGAGGCATTTCCCTGCACTTAACCAGCGAACTTGGCTATGCAAAAGTAGATCACCATATTGGGCATCAAGTTCTTCAAGAAATTGTTTGAATTTACGATGAATGAGTGCACGGTTTCCGCCTCTTATTGCATTTGTTATTTTAATAATTGTACTCATCGTGCAACTTAATCCCATAATGTTTCCACATAAAGCTTGCTGGTGAATAATGCATTGCAACATTTGACAATTAATACCATTTTGTTTTAGCAGTCCAGCGAGTCCTATATTTTTCCCGACCATTGATTTTCCTCCATCAGTTACAATGGCAGTGCATTTTTCAAAACCACCATACATGCAAACAACATTTTTGAGTTCCTTATAAATATCTACACCTTTTGTTGTTGAATGTAGGGAAGCCAATTTCAGTAACTCCTCCGAAACATTAAAATCACCATCCACTGTTCGTACAAAAATCAGCATTTGGCTGGTATGAGATATGTCGGTGCTTTCATCAAGCGCAATTGAAAAATATATACAATTTTTTACTATGTCGGCTAATTTTTCAACTAAGAAGGTGTCCATATTTAAGATTCTTCTTGCAACGGTTTGGTGAGAAAGAGAAACTGACTCGAACTGTTTTGCCATTTTATCATCTCCAAATGCTTGAGCCATTTTAATTGCACACTTCTTAATAATTTCACCATCAGTAAATGGCTTTTTGGCTTTGGCAATTTCTTTTGCAACTGCATAAGAAGCATAAACAGATGCATCCTGAGCCTTAAATGCGAGGGGGATAATTGATGTTTGCTGCTTAAATTGTTTTTTTTAATTTTCAAGTATGACGATTCTCGACTCACCATTATATTTCGAATATTTGTCTGCATGCTGTGACTGATAATGACGCTTCAGATTATATTCTTTACATATAGTAGTATTCATCCGTCATATCAAACACAGATAAATTTCTTTCTGCTTCACAAACATATAATCAATTTCCCATCGTTCTTTAAATTCCCGATTCTCACTCGTAATTTTTCGTATTTTTTTTGCACTCATTTTATGACAGTAGTAAATATTAATATTTGTAAATTTTAAATAATAAAATAAGTTCGCTTGAAATAATAAAAAACTAAAAAATTAAAAAATAAATTAAATACCAAATTTTTTAAATGTACTTACCTAATTTTATGTGTATATTAAGCAAATAAAATTTCACAATAAAAACAATCAAACACGCGTTTACAGATTTTAAATACATATGTATTTCATTGTACGTAATTAAACAACGTTTACAATTTTAAATATAGATCAGTAAAGTTTCATGACAAAAACTAGATTAGAAAGAAAAATAAGACAAATAATATTACTGATATAATGCTGGTCATATTTAAAATTGACAAAAATTTTTAAAAAAAAATTCCATTATACAGATATTTTTATTTTGTTAATAGGCCACAGAATATGATTATTTTTATTTTGTGAATGGGCCACAGAAAATGATGAGATGGGCCGCCAGTTGGACAGCGCTGGTCTAAATTATTACCATATCTTAAATTTTATTATTTTTTATTTAAGAAATCTAAAATTTAATTTTTTTAATAAAAATTTAAAAATTTAGTAATTACTTTTTGTTGAAATATTCAATCAATAATCACGATATTTAAGATTATTTTACCATTTAATATAAATAAAGGTAAAGAGATATTATTTATAATTATAAAGAAATATTTTATTTTTATCATAGAGATGAATTTTAATTCTATCCCAAGTGAAGGTAATAAAAAGATATGGACGGAAAACCTAGAGCGCTTTGGTCACAGATTCAAAAATCGGAAATACCACTTTCAGGAAACAATGGCGATCCTCAACAAAATGCATACTGAAAAAATTATTTTAAGAAAATTCAGATGTTTGAATCAGCATATAAAAGATAAGAAGAAAAGGATAAATGTCTTAGCCGTTATTCTTGTGTAATTATGGAAACAGTTCACGATCCACAATAGTAAAGAAGCTTCAGGCATTAGTTGATAAAAGTGACAAAAATCTGAAACGTCCGTTGAAGAATTATGATTTATCCGTTATTTTTAACATAACGTCAGTTAAAGCAACTTGGTTATGCAAAGAAGGTAAAGACTTTTATGACTTACAATTTAAATCAAATGGCAAAATAGGATTTTGTACCAACTATATTGACAATTTGAAAATACATTCCTCTAGGAGGAAAAAAGTTCATACTTCAGATAATCAGTTTGCTATGACGGCATCATCTGTGTCCGAATACTCTAGTTCTAATAGAGATGAGGCTTTGGACATTTCATCCTAAATTGATAGTCCTTTGAGAAATTAAAGGACATATAACGATACAAAAGCGGCTGTAGCTATTGTTGTCACTACACAAGGACCTATCAGAATTTGTAAAACTTTAAAAGAAAAGTCGACAATAAACATACCATTGCCTTCAGTTTCCGGTGTTTACAGGGCAACTATCAATGACAAACTAGAAAAAACAGGAATTACAAAAGGAAGAGTGGATAAGGAAAAGAGTGATGGGAAAAGAGTTCAGCATCAGGTGATATTGATAAAAAATAAAGACCGAGAAGTCCGTATAGGTGTCCTTATTTTATCAAGTTGACAAGCTGAGCCGATTTCTTTACAGTGTAATATATATGTAATGAATTAGACAGTATAGTGCAACAAAATCAGAATATTTGAATTTAAAGAAAGAGAAATCATATTAGAATAAATTATTATTAAATCTTTCATTTTCAAATGACTTTACAATAGTGTCAGAAGAAAACACTTTCAAAGTGGAATAATGAGTTTTGTCATTATCGTTGCCAGATACAATATGCCCATTTTTCCTGGACAAATTAAGATCTCAAAACTCCGTCAGAAATCAGCACATCAGACACAAATTCAACCGATTACTATCAAGCTTATTTCCACATCTGCTACAGGGGTGGTCAAATGCCATCGAAGAAGCAGTGACACTGCAGGATTCATTCTACAAACTGAAGGAAGTAGTCATTTCAAATTATTTCAACAATTTCAAACTCAGCACATGGGAACTCAAACTCTTACTCAGTTTATGAAGCAAATAATTAATAATAACCTAATGTCACAGTTTCAATCATATCACAGGGTCTATCTCCAACCAAAATATTAAAACCATCTAATGGAACTTATTACGGAACCAATTATCCAAACTTTTAAAAGATATCTTACCAGCAATTTGACCAACCCAGACCCACCTTAGTCGTGAATTGTCACAAGAAAAAAGAGAATGGAGAGACAGAATTCCGAGAAATGCAAAGAATGGGAATTATACGTTGTGACAGAAAAATGACGGATCTTGGCGACCGTGTGGTGACTATAGGAAATTAAATTATGTGATGATACCTGATGCTTACTCCATGCTTCTCACTCATGATATCACGAACAAATTTGACTGATGTTCTAGTTTTTGATTTGAGAAAAGCTTACCATCAAGTACAATCAGCACCCAAAGACATTCCAAAGACTGCTATTACGACTCCCTTCAGTTTATTTGAATGTCGTCGTATGCTTTTTGAATTGTGTATTACGATACAAACCTTTCAGAGGCTTATTGACCAGGTCCTGGTGGAACTTCCTTATGTGGCGGTATACATCACAGGATCTGACTCAATCGACAATCAAATTAGACATTTATCAGATCTTTTTCGTTGACTCGAAAATCAGAATCTATGCATAAATATGTTTTTGGCAAGGTCTGGGATGTAATATTAAGCATATTGTCAATGGATCCAGATTAAAACTACTACCAAAAAAGTTTAATGCTGCCAAGGACTTTCCCAAGCCTCACTTTGTGGACTTTGGAGGAGTCATGTTTTGGGCTCGTTCTTCTTTTTGAAATTTTGAACATAGACTGGAATTGTGCATCGACGCAAATTGCGAACATTTTCGCTAAGCTTAGTTTTAATAAAATAACGTTCATAAATATCAGAATCTTTTAAAATTCTTTGGTGCACGACGTATGGTGACCCTATATATATATATATATATATATATATATATATATATATATATATATATATATATATATATATATATATATATATGTGTGGGTGAATATGGGACCCCTTGTTCTTTCACATGATACATTCTACATTGGTTCCGGAGCGTGGTAGCACTAATGGCCTGTTTATTCCAACATCACTCGAGCTCTTTTCTATTATTAGCTAAAGATCGCTATATATTATCAACTGTAGATATTTTGATACGACAGTCGGAAGGCCCACAACAAAGGCTAATGTGATCCCGTCTTTTCATATTCTTGCCAGTTCTGCGAGACAGGAAATAGAAGTCGACGGATTTGCCAGGTTGCCATTTTCTCAATCTAAAGGTTTCATAGGTCATATATGGACTCAGGCTGAAGACTTTCACCAAAGCAGATTTGGACACTGAATAACTGTCCCTTGCAGCTTCTGATTGGTGTCTCCATATATCTTAGGATGCTCCATAAAGTTGCAGGGAGACTAACTGGTTCATGTAATCAGAAGCTCATAGTAATTGACTTTTCAATTCGAATTCTTCGACATACTGGAGGACATTCCTGTCTCCAGAATACTTTAAGAAGAGATCCAAATTCTTTACTAAGGTCCCGATAGCTTGTGTTTCATAGTTAGTTGATACAATGAAAAAGTCGACGTAATTTGAACATGAACTTTATTATTCACACAAAACATCATATTGGATTAAAATTTTCGCAAAGTAATATGTTGCATGCAAAGTGTTGGTTTAGGTGTTGCGTAACAATCTTACAGTTCAACACTATTAGACAATAGTATCAAACAGAGAACGACCGTCATTTTTGACGGGTTACAGATAGTTATTATCATAATTGTTTTTCGTTATTTTTTATTAATTTTTTCCAATTTATATATAGATTCAATGTAAATGTATAATAGGATATGACTCGTTGTCATTTTGTTTCGAACGTTTCAATGCCTGTTTACTACCACCGGAAGGATCATCATTATCCGGAAATGAAGCATGTGTGATTAATGAAAATAATAAATGCGTTCCATTTATATCTTTTCAAAAATATTTATGTCAGTGCTTTTATCCCAATCAAGAAAACAAAAATTTAGGATTTCAAAATTGCATGGGAAAGAAAGTAATTCATATTAATTGTAAATTAATAAATTGTGCAACAGAAGCTTCTTAGATTTTATGGATAAATCTTTATTAGAAGATAAGTGATATATAAAATATTTAAGAATATGCGCATGAATTAATAATATTTAAAAAATAAAATATTTAATATTAAAAAAATATAAATAAACAAAAATTAAATGTTTCGACACAGTTTTGAGGGGAAATGGATTACTACATAATTACACACTGGTATGTGAATGAATTAGATTCATTTCGATGTGTGATGTACACATGTTTGCATGGAATAAAAGCATCTATAATAAGAAAAATCAATACTCTTATATTATTAAAATACACAAACTTACATGTATGCAGAAGTTTAATTTTGCATGGAAAAAGCATATATAGTATGATATACTATAGAATTTGAGAATGTGGAAGAAAAATTTAATTTAACACACAAATACAACATAATAAAATATTTATATAAACTTTTGATATGTAGAAATGATACATGGAATAAACACATAAAATTTCATTTTTTAAAATTTATTAAAAAGTCATGGCGGGAAAAACTTTTGATCTAGAATCGGATAACTCTACTTTGAGTTGCATAGAAAATAACGAAAAAATCGTAATATCTATTTAAAAAATTATATTATAAATTTAATATTTTCATATTTCTGTTAAAACGCTGTTTTTGTGAAGGTGAAATTTCAAATATTCAACCAGTGTGTTCTACCTCTTGATTTCGAGAAAAAAATAACTCAACTTAATTTAAAAAATAATATTTTTATAAAATCAGAACATGACAAAAATCGATTATTTGATGCCTTCGAAAATGGTAAAGATTGCTATAAATTTGGAAAATTACTGGGAATCACCAAAAATCGTTTGGAACTATAATTTACAGAATCAAAAAATTTGGAGAAATTTCCAAAGGAAAAAGAGGTGGCAGGGAAAAGAACAGGGAAATAAATGTATTAATAAAATTAATGTGTTTGGCAATTAGTTTCTTTAATATATTATAGTTAAAAATTGATATAACTTACATTATATCGAAATAATTCCAAAATATTTCTAAACTAAATTTCATTTCTATAATTCCTTAAAAAAGCTAAAATATTAATAAAAAATAAATAAATGATAATACAAATGTTAACTAATAGTAATATTTAAGAACTTGAATTATGATCTCATAATTATATAAAATCAAAATTCAAGCTTTAAATTTATTAAACATAAAAATCTTACTTGAAAGCTATTTCTAAAATGGCTAAAATAAATAAACTCCATAAAGTAATGAGTCATATATAATTAGTGTGCACACCAAAAACAACTGAGATACGTTTCTATCTAATATAAGAAAATATAAGAAAAATATATGAAAATATAAGAAAAAATCAATAATCTAACATTATAGAAACATACATTCTTACTTTGATTTCACGTCGATGGTCTCATTGATAGTGCAATTAGATACATCTTACACTATCGAAATCTAAAAAGTGGTAGAAAAATTAAATATTGCACATAGACATAACACATGTAAACTTTCGATATATAGAAATGAGCCACTGAGATACGTTTCTTTAATAACTTTATTTTTGACAATTTTTAAAAATAAATGATCGCTGGAAATGTTTTAAATTTATTTTTAAAGAAACTATTGTCATGAAAATGACGAAATATCATCGTAAGAATTATTTTTCAGTTAAAATTAAGTAAAATTAAGGTTTGAGCATTTTTCCATTTCGTGTCTGATTGTACCCTTTTATAGTTCTGTTTTTGTCATATCTTTGCCATTATTTCTCTGCTTAACCGCCATTTTTTTTCGTTCAATTTCGGTTTTCTTTTAATTTGGAACTATTCAATTTGATATAATTTAATAATTTACTTTAACAACCTTAACAATTTTATAATTATTTTGGAATTATTTTGATATAATATAAGTCAGATATAAGAACTTTTTTTTCAGATTTCCCCACTGATTTCTTTTCCATTGACATTGTGTTTATTAAAAAGCTTAATTGCCTTTTTTCTTACTTGAATAAGTCAGATATATTTTTCATTATAATTAAATAATTAAATCAATCGCCAAAAATGTATTTTTCTAAAAAATTTTTAAAACAAATATCAGAAATTCTAATGAATTAATTTTGACTCAAAAATAATTCTTATGATGATATTTCGTCATTTTCATGACAATAGTTTCTTTAACAATACATTTAAAAACATTTTCAGTGATCTTATTTTTCTCAAAATTGTCTAAAATAAAGTTATTATAGAAAAGTATCTAAGCGGTTCATTTATATATATATCGAAATTTTGCATGCGTTTTTAGTATGTGTTGGGTTTATGTGCAAAATTTAATTTTTCTATCACGTTTTAGATTTCGATAGTGTAAGACAGCGGTTCCCAACCTTTTTTGGGTTTCGTACCACTAAAAATAAAAATAATTTTTGAGTACCACGTAAAAAATTTGGGGGGCTTATTTTAAATCTAGCATTTTATATATAAAAAATTTCTTTTGTGGTTAAGAAAAAAATCAAACAAAAAAACTAAAATTTTTTGCTCATAATATTTTTATTTTATTTAGTGAGATGGTTGAGCTTGTTTATTCCTAACTAACATGGAAATATCTGGTGAAATTTTCGACAATTTGAGACGAAGATCAGATTCTATACTAAGCAATGATCTGTATTTATTTTTTATCGCTGACATGGTTGAAAATCCAGTTTCACACAAATACGTAGTACTAAATGTCATTAAAAATTTAATAGCTTGACTTGACAATTCAGGATATTCTTTACGAATGGAAAGCCAAAATGAGCACAAATTAGAGTTATTGAATTTAATTTTTAAATTGCCATCGCTAATTAGATCAATAAAAGATTCCTTATCATTAACATTATCTGGGATATCAAATTGGAATGCGAAGGGATTTCGAATCCAATTTTGAGAAATAACGTTTTCCGGGAAATACTTTTCAAAGGATTGTAACATGGATATGATATGTTGATTAATATCGGCCAATACTTGCTCAGAAACAGAAATTTTGTTTTCATCAACAAAGGCGCTTAAAGAAAAAAGCATTGAAATATCTCCTTTTTCAATCTGTTGCAATATTAATCTTAATTTTCTCTTAAATGCTAATATCTTGTCGTTGAGATCAAACACCGAATTGTTTGCGCCTTGTAAGCTTAAATTTAATTCATTCAGCCTAGCAAAAATATCTGATAAGTATGCAAGCCTAGACAACCAAATTTCATTTGTAAAATTAATATCGTTTCGCTCTTGGGAAGTTTTAAGAAAGATTTTTACCTCATTTCGCAATTCAAATAGTCGACTTAAAACTTTTCCTCTTGAAAGCCACCGGACTTCAGTATGCAGCAACAGTGTGGTATGGTCACTTCCCATCTCACTGCATAGAATTGAAAATAATCGGGAATTAAGTGCTCGAGACTTTATGAAATTTATCGTTTTTACGGCTTCGTTTAGAACTGTTATCAAGGGATCAGGCATATTTTTTGCCGCCAAAGATTCACGATGAATTATACAATGCGTAGAAATACATAACGGAGCAACTTCTTTAATTCTTGTAACTACCCCAGATAAGCTTCCAATCATGGCTCGAGCACCATCTGTGCAAATCCCTACACATTTATTCCAGTCTATTTCATTTTCAGCAAAGTAACCAGTAAGTATGTTAAAAATTTCATTAGATGTTGTTCTCATTTTCAAAGGTTTACAAAAAAGCATTTCTTCGTGTATTTCGTTCATAAAATCAAATCTAACATAGACAAGTAATTGAGCCAAATTTGAAACGTCGGTACTTTCGTCAAGCTGCAAAGAAAAAAACCAACAGTCTTTTAATCTGCAGATTAAAATTTTTTCTATCTGATTTGCCATATCGTCTATTCGTGACTTTACCGTGTTGTTCGACAATGAGATTTTTTCGATTTCCTTCGCTGAATTTTCGCCAAATACTGATCTTACGATATCTTTAGCAACAGGCAGCAATAAAGTTTCACCAATTGTATGTGCCTTTCCATATTTTGCTATATGTAAGCTCGCTAAATATGAAGCCCGAACATAATTAGTGTTTAAATTGCTGAAAGATGTCATAAAAGCTTTTTGAAGACCCAGTTCCGCAACCCTCCTTTGAAAATATTCCGAAGGCCTATCTTTTAGTTCCGGATGCTTAGTTGAGAAATGCCTTTTTAAAAGTGATGGTTTCATGCATCCATTTGATAAAGTTTCGAAACAGATAACACACTGCGGAATCGGAAAAGACTCTGAGCCAGATTTAATTGAATATCCATAGCTTAAGTATTCTGGATTATAGAGCCTAGCTACTTTCTCTTTCTTTTTATGCTTTTTTTTCTGCACACAATTTGTCTTTTCAAAGATTTCCTCTTCTTCGCTATATGAACTTAAATTTTCATTGTTATCGGCAAAATTTTTCATTATCAATGGGTAAAAAAATTTGGTAAGACCTTAACTTCGGGGGCTGGTTCGAATCCGGATAGAAATATTTTTTTCTTTTTAAAAAATCTAAAAAATAATAATTTACTTATGGACTATTTCTTAATAAGATGGATACAAATTTATCACACCCCAGCTTGCTTTGTAAATTAAAATAAAAACTAAACCTAATAGTATATTTCTGGATTTGTTCGAACGTGTTAGTACTAAAAATATTTTTCTTTTAACTACGCATATTTTTCTGAATATGTTGGGTATGTATCGTTCTATCAGAAGAATATACGAATTTATAGCTTGATTAATTTTTTTGTTATCTTAGCATAAAATATAAGTTTTTTAAAAGTACAAAACTCTTGGCGTACCACCAAAATTATCAATTCGTACCACTAGTGGTACGCGTACCACAGGTTTGGAACCTATGGTGTAAGATGTATCTAATTGCACTATCAGTGAGAACATCAGGGTGAAATTATAGTAAGTACGTATGTTTCTATAATGTAAGATTATTGATTTTTTCTTTTATTATAGAAAACGTATCTGAGTTGTTTCTGGTGTATATAAGTATAAAATTAAATTTTTACTCACAGGCAAATTTGTGTGTTTCGATAATTGACTTTTTTATATTATAGAAATTTGTATTCTATGCAAACGGGTGTAATGAATTTTTAGTACTCAGGTGTGTTTGTATGTATTTTATAATATAATTTATTAATTATTTTTTATATTATAGGCAGTATTTATCAAATAAAACGCGTTTTATTAATGGAACTGTACACTATAAAAGTTTATTTATGATTTTTACAAATATAAACCGATTAATCAACTCAGAACTTTTATATAAAAAAACTCAGCTTCAAATTCTCTTAAGCTCTCGCAAAGAATATATGCTAGTTTCATAAGAATCTGTTCGTTTGTTTCATACGTCTCATCACAAGTTGCATTTTTATCAATTGACGAAAATTCTCATTCATATAGAAATTATTGTTAGTCTTTCTAAATCCTTTTGTGATCGTATTTATTGAAACTTTGTTCCAAGCTTTAAGTAAAAATTTTAGCAATAATGTGATGCGGCTTGTTAGTAGTAGTGAAAACTTT